>JAGFPH010016808.1:0-11329 GCA_018207615.1 Philaenus spumarius
CACTTGACTGATATATATTTCATTTGCTTTGAATATTTACACTTTTGTATTCTCTTTTCCTATTTATTGTGGCTGTGTAAGCAAAATTTTTAAAGGTAATTTATTTACTAAATGTTAGTATTTTATTCTTAAAATGCTTTTCATGATATTTTTCAATACAATATGTAAGCAATACTTGAGATAATTTTTAAGGTAAAAGAAACATCATCGATAATTTATACAAACTGTGATTTAGACGAGACGGGTTTATTTATAAGTCCACGAAAGAAAGAAATGTAAGGCGTTTTCTTCTATTATTATATTAAGATTGGTTGAACGATGTCGTATGATTTTGTGTGAGGTCAAGAGCAAGAGAGCGCGAGATACAATATTTTCTTCCCCTATTTTTCTGGTATGTAACGACCATACAGAGCGAGAGCGACTGAATATGAAAGAAAGAGACGGAAAATGAAGCAGAGCTATTTTCACTCAAATGAGAAATGATGAGACGGCAGGCAATGAATATTTAGGCGTTTAAATATATTCCGTTGAAGTTGTAGGTGGTGTGTATTGGAGCATTTGGTTAGTTATTGTTTATGATGAGTACTAAAAAAAGTGGAGGGAGAAAGTGTTCTTACATTAATTGTCAGAATTTATCAACCAATGCAGATGTACCTTTTTTCTATTTTCCAGTGAGCGATAAAGAAAGGTAAGAGATAGTGGTTAGATCTAAATAATTAATTTTTGTTAAAGTGACTGCAAATTAATTACGTATTACAATATAACATTGTTATGGTAATTATTAAGTGGTTCTAGTAATATAATAATTGAAGAGAAGTTTACAATTTGTACAAAATTTGTACAGTCCAGTTCTATGATTTTTTCTCTACAATTTGGTTCAAATAAATTTGATTTTTAATAAAGTATATAATATTCGTAATTCCATTTTCAAAATAGGCCTGCTTTAGTAGCGTTTCTTGACGCAGGAACATAAAAACATGTCTTTTCTGAAATGTTTTTGAAATTGATATTTATTTTTATGCACTTCTATTTACAACTAAATTACAAAACTTTTATTTATCTTGAAAGAAATTATAAACAATATTTTACAGTGTTATATAACTTTATTTACATAATTTTTGGTGAAATTTGTCAGACGTTTAGACAATTTCTTTCATTCTAGAATTTTTGAGACCAAAATAAAAGGATACATAACATTTTCAAGTATACCGTTCAATTCTATGTTTTATTTTCTACAATTTGGTATAATATAAATTAATTTTGAGGTAAAAAATATATCGGACTACTCATTTTCAAAATAGGCCTGTTTTAGTAGCGTTTCTTGTCGCAGGAACATAAAAACTTGCATTTTTTGAAAAAAGTTTTGAATTTGATAATTATGTTTATACTCTTCTATTTATAGCTAAATTTGTATATTTTGAAAAAATTACAAAAAAAAGTTATCTGCTTTTTATATTGGAATAAAGTTGAATATTTTTCTTCCGTTAGGGCCTATTGAAAATTTTTTTTATCTTGAGCCAATAACTTTTGTAATTTTACATCAATCAATTTTTTAGTTGCTAATATTAATTTTCTGAACCTTTTTCTATATAAAAAAAGCTGTGGAACACTTTTGAATTGGGTTACAATTACTATTTTTGACGAGTTTTGAAAATATGCTTGCAAGTGGCCAAAACTCCAAAAAATTTAACACCACCGGTTAGAGGGAGTTTGTTCTACGTCAATCCATTGCAGAGATATTTAAAATTCTAAACACAGTTCGTTGTTCAATCTATCTTATTTCTGAACATATATTGATGAAACTTGGTAATAACTTCATTAGTCCAGATCTCTTAGTAATATTATCTCTGGTCCAGATTATATTGTTATTTGCTTAAACCCAAGTATTTGAAGCCCACATGGCAGCAAACCTACGTACTCATAGCACATGTAATTTTATGGCGAATAAATAACATTATACAATCATCTCCCTTATTAATGAACATACGTTGATAACACTTGGTGTAAGGCTTCATATGCTTGTAATCAATTGATATTTTGATCAAAAATAAAACATTTTGTGAACCCAGTTGCAGCAATCCTATATAGGTTCTCATTTCTAATTTTATTATTATGAGAAATAAATCAAATGCTATATCTTGCTTATTTAAAAATATAATATTATGATAAAACTTTTTTTAAATGACTTCATCAATATTATACAAGCATTGGAAATTCTCCGAGTGCGCAGATTTGCTGCGACTGGGGTATTTTATTTTTAAAGTATTAATCTGATTTAATAAATCCTTATAACATGGACTGTAAAAATACTTAAGAGACAGGGCTCTTATAAATATATCCAAGCGACGAAATAGTGTGAAAGACAAAGAAGATAAATTGAACAAAAAGTTGAAGAATGTTCAACACGTGTAGTTAACTGCATAGGTGTAACCAGGACGACCATATGGGGGGGGATATATATAATAGTAATTATAACACATTTTAGGCTTTCAAAAAGCACTTTAAACTGATATAGGTAGGAATACTATTTGTACTTCCAATTGTGATTCAGGCCTATTTTATAATAATTTGACCTGCTCTTAACTAGGCCTATAGCAATAAGTATTCATTGCCTATAGTTTATTATAGTGTAAAATATTTCAAGAGGGAGGAACAAAACTGTATTGTTGTATGTTATTAATTCGCTATTCATAAAAATTTTGATGTTGATTGGTACTATGTTAAAAATAGACTAAAATCATAGTAAGAATTTTACTGGTTAAGAAAAACTTGTATCTTTTAATTTTAGTATAAGGTTAAAAAAGTTAGAAATCGTGTTAATTAAAATTGTTTATTTAAAATAAATTATAAACATAATAGTCAAGAAAGTACTTTCAATAGTGGTAAAGTAGTCGACAACTCACTAATAAACAGTAAACTTCAATTTTTAGTAGTGCTATATATTTTAATTATTCAAAGTGTATACAAACTGTGAAATTTTTTTTACAATTGGGGGGAGAGGTATGACCCTGGTTACGCCTATGGTTAACTGGCAGTATCTTTTTTCGATTAAGTGTCCATAGAAAAAAAAACACATGTTTTTAATGTTAAATAGGTCATAAGACCTGTTACAAACTTAAAGAATAGGCTATTTGAATCACCTAGTATCAAAATCAGCAATCTCCAGTTTTAGAAATTTTTCGGTAGAGACAGAAAACTGTTACATATTGATGTCATACCACTGTAAATACACTAAGTACTGTAATAAAATATCTCGACCTCTAATATGTCATTTAAAAAGTCCTGGACTGCTTTAATTGATTAATTTCAAAGCAATTAGCATTTAAAATATGGAGATTGCTGTGTTTGCAGCCAACAAATGGAGATTGCCGGTTTTGATTCTATATCTAATGGAGATTGCTGTTTTTGATTCTATGTTGGATGGAGATTGCTTGTTTTGGTTCCAACGTTTTGTGAAGTAATATAAATGGATAAAGTTACATTCCCACTTTAAAAAGGTATTAAGACAATGAATTTATGAATCAAACACCAATTATTTTGGGCATTGAGTTTATTATCTTTTAAAATTACAATATTCCAATATTACAATATATTACAATATTATTGGACATGTCTTCAGGCATCCTAGCATGGAGTTCAAATAATGTTTTTGCACTGAATATAGATTGTAAAAAAAATAACCGTGACAGTTTTATACAGATAATAGTGGCTCTTCTTCAGTCACTGGTTCGCAAATGGGGTCTTCATTATTTCCGTCCTCATTCACGACATTGAGTCCGTCAGCTCTTGAGAGTACTTCTTTGTAGTATCTCAAAGAGTCATTTTCTCTCCAACCAGTTCCATAGTGGACAGACAGCAAGTTTTCAATATCTTTCAGTTTCGCCGTACTCACTTTATCTAGGTTTCCTGACGGTATTATGTCCGGGTTTACATTAGCAGCAACAGTACCAGTTTTTGTGATAAATTGTGGTTTACCACAATCGGTTCTGTAATTTAATTCGCCGCGGACTAGGACATTACTTGGGGTTTTCCTCGACCGGGAAAGGATTATTCTCTTTACCTGAGAGATTTTGAAGTGCCAAAATTGTGTTTTTTTCAAATGTTTATCACTTTCAGCGTGCCAGTTGTACATCAAAACATCATCGATACCTGCTCCATATAAAGTCGTTGAGTTCTCTATCATAGCATAATATTCATCTGGATTGGCTATAACTTCATGTTTTTTAAACTGTTTTTCGAGTACCCCAAAGACTCTATCTGGGGGTAAAAAAGAGTGTCCCCTAACGGGAAAGTACAACTCGAAACGCTTTATATTTTTTGGTGCCTGTGTGGAAAACCACTTCATGCACATTGTCAGAACGATTTTGTTTTTATTTTGGCCTGAGCACCCGTCAGCTATGAGTCGTATTTTTTTGAACTGTGACATTTCAGTGTTTCTTAACCGATGGTAGATACAAGAGGCGACCTGGTTAGAACCTTTAGGATACGTATCCTCTGTCCATGTGTAGCTAAAACAACTTCCTGGATCTAATTTACTCTTGGAATTTCCTTGTACTACTTCAAAATTGTGCAGGTAGAGTTGACGACTGTAGTAGGCCTGTTGATCAGGTACTTTGGGCAGTACTAAGTTCTTTTGTAGGTCAAAAGACATTATAAGTATATCAGGGTCATCACTTTTCAAAGCATCAAAAAAGGCCTTGGCGCGAAGTTTGTGAATGCGCTTGGCTGTTATAAGGTCCTTTTTCTTATTGACATCAGTCTCAGTCTTCAGTTGTTCTGACAATGAAATACAGGTAGAACACATGTCGGTTCGTGGACCACCAAAACCGAGATTAAATTTTCGATTGAAAATCATCCTAAATAGAGATTTCTTTACCTTAACATTTTCCAGAGCTTGTGCATTGTACATTTTCCAAAGTTTTACTACATTTAAATCACTTGATAAGTACTTTCTAACACTTTTACCCCTACAATAATGCGACTCTACACATTTAAGTGCTGAAATTAAATTCACAACAGCCTCTTTACGCGCTTGAAATAATGCCGTTTTCCGATCACCACCTCTTTTTTCAAGAACATTTTCGCCAGTGACAGCAAATTGCTTGACGAGATACTCTACTCTTGTTCTAGTAATATTGAAGATTTTCAAAAATGCTTTTTGACAAACTGGAACATTTGCCCCATCACGACCCTTCACAAAATACTTGGTTTGATAACTTTTACTCTTGTGTTCATTGTTCTTAGGACGCCGTCTTTTTACTGGGGAAATTTTAACATTCCTCAAAATAATATTATCTTGTTCAAGTTTAACAGTTGTTGAATATAGTTGTTTGTGGATTCTCAAGAGATCTTGCATCCTTAATGTGGAACATTTCAATGACTTTGTGTTGTGTCCGCAGGTAGGATACTCTGGAAGTGTCTTTGCAGAGTATCTGGAAAGCAAAGAAATACAGTCTTAATGACTTATTAACTTAATTTGATGTGGGAACGTGAACTTTATCCATTTTATTTTATGGAAGAAACCTTCAACGCGTAAACAACACAAAAACATGATTAACATTAATGATGATAAACTTAGGTTATGCTACTTACTTCAATTTTTTTGCAATGTTTCTCTTCCATTTTTGAGGTTGCGGTATCCGTTTCCTAGCTTTCGTTGGAGTTACGGGAGAAACCGACACACTAGATGTTAAAGAAGTATCCATTTCAACTGAATATACTTATAAAAGTAATTAATTAATCACTCATAAACAAACCACGTTTTTACTTTAACATCAAAACACACCACTAAGCCACTAAGTAGTAAACAGATGGCAAAAATGAAATACAGCTGAGCATCATGGGAAACACAATGGCCAGCTGGGATTGGTTGGATTGGAGATTGCTGTATTTGAAACGTAACTCTGTTGGAGATTGTTGGGTCTGATACTGCAATCATTTTTTACTATTAAAAAAACATTGGATATTGTTAACTTTTGAAACTTATTTGTTTATAGATCTGTAGAATCCAGCACCTAGAACAATATTCAATAAAAACCTCAAAATCGACAAAAATTGGACATTGCTGATTTTGATACTAGGCGTCTCATTTGTTTGTATATTTTAATATGTATTTCAAAAATCTAGTGATCGCTCAGTGGTCGAAATTCGACCATAATTCATTACAATTTTTAATTTGAATGTTATTAAGGTTATATTGTCAAAGACTAGACTATACCTGTATAATCACAGATTTCACCAAGGCTACAAAGTTATTTGCCATCTTTTTCAAATTATATAACATTTACATAAAAAACAAATTCAAAAAATGAAGATTGAATACTTTTTTATATATACATTTTTTTATAGAAATAAAAAACCAGGCGATTAAATAAAATGTTGTCCATTGAACTTGACATACATATTTTTATAATTTAATAAGTGATTCAAAACTTCTGGGAAAACGATTTTTTTGTATACATTACGATGCATAAATTTAATGGTCTGCTCCAGTAAAAGAGAAAGCAGTCGGCAACTCGCACGAGGATAGGCTTAACAACGTAGTTTCAGGGAGCAGAGTGCTTTGACATTGACTCACTTCAAACAATTTTATAATTTTATTTACCGTTTTATATAATTTTTATATTTGCGTGATGAGAAATAAACTAAAGATTCTGTATTAAATTTTGGATCCGGCTTGCGTTTTACTTTTTTGAATTTTATTTTAATTTTCTGAGGAAGATAATTCCAACTTGGTATTTAAAAAATTGTCAATTGTATAACAAATGGAAGGTAGTTAAAACAAACGTTTACATACATGGCTGATTGTAATTTAAAGATTATATTTTATTTATTTTTCAGAAATTGCAGTATAAACTAATCATATTTATAAACTGGACTGTCAATATGCGTGTAGCAATAAAACGAGAACCAAAACTATTAATTCATTATTTACAAAGTATTATAAACTCAATACAAATTTAATTTTCCATACACGAAATAGATATATTTACTGACAAAATATATTTGTAGCAATACAAAATATATTATTACTTAATTATTTACAAAGTTATATACGCAATTGCAAATTTAAACTTAGAAGAAAAATAGCCATATTTACAATATCAATTAGAAAATAATTACAACAAATTGTGTTCCTGAAAATACCTATATAAGTTATATTTAGTTTCTAAACAAACAAAACGCGATTGTGTCTGGGATTGTATATAACGCAATAGCGAAAGTTTTGATTCCCTGTCCTTGTGCGAGTGGGGTTAACCCTTCGTTCAGCCAGCCGCACTCGGCAAGTAATCTAAATATAGTACAAATGAATTGCATTATCGTTATACCAATGAGAGGGGAGAAACACTATCTCGCGCTCTCTCGCTCTCCACCGCACGCTAAATGGTTTGCCAGCGCTTCCTCTCGGAGTCGTGCCCAACTACAAATCTTTAGGGCACCAAGTTTGTAAAATCTGTTAGAATTGAGTCCATAAGACCTGCGCTTCTTAACATTTAAGTATTCATTGCTATTACTGCTCCTTTCAAAATATATTTCAATTATTTTTAGTTAACCTTCACCTTCTCATTAAAATGATCTTCCCATATCCTTTATAAATTTGATGGGACTTTCTTTTGGTGTTCCCCTTCTTTACTTGCGTGAATATAAACTACACGTTTTTCTACACCTGCTCAGCTTTTGTTTGCGCCAGAGTCCCTAACCTTTCTCTCTAACGCTTTGTTACAGCCTATAGAAAAATTTTTTGGAAGACATACTGGACAATCATAAGGATGTACATATCAGAACAAATATTATTAAAGTATAAATTACTCATTTTACCACAACTATTTAATTAAAGGGGATAGAAGGTCTGAGTTTACCATTTACAATTAAAACAAAGTGACACCAATCAAGTTAAAGGTTATTTATTTTAATCAATTTTTCTAAATAACCCGAAGGTTAATAAAACAAATGTATATTATGCCCTTAAATAAAATCTTACATGCCCTTAAATGAAATGTTACAAGCCCTTAATTGAAATAAAACCCCCCTTTAATTACAATGACAAAATTATTTTATTTAAAGTTTTAAAATGGATTTGTGCCTATAACTCTTTCCCAATCCTAAATTTGGATATAATAACAGTATTATTATAACTATGTGTATGTAATATACCTACCAATAGCAAAACCTGAGAAGGTTTTTCAAATTTACGAGTTATGAATTTTTAGTTACCGGTATGTTATCAACTTATCATATTTTAAGCATTAGAATAGACCTATAACCCCTTCCCAATCCTAAATCTGCATAATATATATATTAATAATAATTATATTAATATTATATTAATTATTATCTATATATTAAAAGAATTTATGAAAACTTGTGGCAGTCAGTACGGCCATTCTATCCGGCCGAATTCCTTATTTTTTTTTAAATTGCAGGTAATCATTCACAGATATGTCATCAAGCATTACAAATCATGTATCTTTCGCCTTACAAACGTTATAATCAAATGCAAATTTCTGCTGTGTATTCCTTATGGGTTTTTTTTTTGGTTCTTTGTCCACTTTGCGTTCGTATACCATTCATCCGATTGCTTTTAAATTTTGCATAGTAACACAGGTTAACCCTGGGAAGGTTTTAGGCCATTTACCAAAGTCCTAGGACATTAGGGCTACGCCCCAGTGGCCCTCAAAGTTTCAATGTTAATCTTATGGAAGAAAGATTTCTATTGATTTTATCAAAAACAGCTGATTTTATCAGGGGCACAAAAACAGCTGTTCGTATAAAAAACTTAGCAACACATCATGTTTGTTTACTTTCATTACCATAGCAACATTACTTAGAAAATTTGAAGAGTATTACCTTTTTGAGGTTACATTGACAAAACAAACACAAACAAAAATCAACGAAAAATGCTAACTATATTTTAATTAAATTCAAACATTGGTTGTTACAAACCTATTATATATAAAACAGCTAATTTGGATCAAAAACTGAACATAATTTTAGGTTGGGCCTACAATGAACCAAAACACCAATTGGGCTAATTAATAGAATCAGGTTTTATTATAATTCTTCACAACTACCAGTTTTTTTTAGATTAGGTAAAATTTTCCAACTGCGAGCGAAGCGAAGCAGCCATTTGAGGCCGAAGGCCGAGGCGGGGTTGGGACGCGGAGCGTCCAGGGGCAGAGCCCCTAGTATTATATTAATATTATTATATATTATATTATAACGACAGTGTAGTATTATTACTAGGTATATGTAGTACAACTTACACTAGCAAAACCTGAGCAGGTTTTTCAAATTTACGAGTTATGAATTTTTAATTATGACATTAACGCCGCCGTATGTTTAGCATTGGAATATAGGCCTATGACCCTTTCCCAATCCTAAATCTGGATATAACGAAAGTGTAGTATTATAACTAGGTGTATGTATTACAACTTCCATTAGATAAACCTGAGCAGGTTGTTTTAAATTTACGAGTTTTGAATTTTTAATTATGACAATAACTTACCTTATTTTTGGCATTAGAATAGACCTCTATAACCTCTTTCCTAATCCTAAATCTGGATATAATAAGAGTGTATTATTATATTGTAACTATGTGTATGTAATAACCAATAGCCAAACATGAGCAGGTTTTTCAATTTTACGAGTTGGGTGATGACTGCTGATTGTTGAGTGCTGAGGGTTGGGTGATGCTTCTTCTCGGTGGCAATCAGGGTGGGATAACTAATTAATTAATTAGGGAAACGTGTTCCATGTTACAGTTTCAATTTTTAGTCCACTGCTAACCCACCAGAAGCGCTGAAGATAGTTTCAACTTATAACATTGAGTTACCTATCTCCTCTTGGTACCTCTCCTCTATATTTATCTATGGTGGCAATGCCGGCATTTGCCAATTCGCCAGTCCGTAAATAAAATAACATAAATAATAAATAGCGTTCAAGTTAACCTAAGTGTTGTGTTGTAAATGTTGCGTTCATAATATTATTGTTATTGTTGATAATTCACACGTTCAAAATGTTTAACTTTCAAATATTTATATTAGTCCTTTCTTGACATTGAATTGTAAGTATTTTCATATAGGCCTACAATGCAAAACAAATTGTTAATCTTCCCTAATGGCAATTTAGGCTAGGTTCATTATTTCTACTAGTTTTAGTATTTTATATGACATAATGATTACACTAGTAAGACTCCTTTAAATTTAAATCTAAATATACATTCCTCTAAGCCTTATTATAATGCCAAACTAGGCTATGTGCGAACAACTTAGGTTTTTTTTTTATCTAAATTGCCAACTTTTTTAGGAAAAGAATAGTGTGGGCAAAAGTTTACATTATGTCCTAGCTACGCCATATTCATGATTCAATATACATTGAATCAATCCGATTTGTATAACAAGGGCCAAATGGGCGCAACTTTACTATTCGATTCTACGCCATGTTGCTGCAGTGGTGCCAACGTATACGCAACAAATGTTCTAATACGTCATTGTAATGTTCAATTCTTCAATTCAATTTCTAAACGTCTGAAATAGGCTAAATGAAAACCGAAAATAACTTTAACAAAATGTAGGGCCTATTGTACTGTAATTAACTGTAAATAGAAAATAAAACACTTTAAACTATATTCAAAAGTTAGCCTATTAAGAAAATATCAGACATAAGCCTATGTTAAACATGGAACATCGGATTGTGAATGCAAAAATAAATAAACACGATAGCCGGTTTAATCTTCGTCGTCTGCAAACATATCTATATTTACAGTAATAATTATACCACTAACATTCAATTAGGCTAGTACAAAATAGTTTGGGTGGCAGCACTAGGTACTCTATTTCCTAAAAAAATGTTATCGTCTGCAAACATATGAGCATAGAGTCGAATATAGTAAAGTTAGCCTACGCCGCCAAATGTATTTTGAATCGATGAAAATAAAAAAAGTCTGAAGTTCCAACTTACAGTCTCTAGTGACAGTAGACTTTTTTCTACTTTGTAAACAGCGGAGGGTCGTGAAGTAAATTTACGCAGAGTAGTGCATACAACGGTTAAAGTTTACATCATGCCATATTGTGGCAGAGGTGCCAACACCTAATACAAATAGCCTGAAATATTTAATTTATTGTCTCTGAAAAGATAGGCTATCAGCAGGGTGCGTGTTGTAAACTTGCACACCAATTCAACCTAAGTATATTGTAGGGTAAACCACTCAGGCTTATTTCACACCTACTCGGCTGTCTGGCTACCAACATTTATCCGATGCCGACACAAAAGTGGATCTTTTCCACACTCACCAGGCTCCGAGCCGAGGCTCGTTCAGACCCCGATTCAA
>JAGFPH010016810.1:0-10054 GCA_018207615.1 Philaenus spumarius
AGGTCTTTAGGCGCCGGTCCGAACTTTACGTTATAACTCACGTCGACACAACACTTTGAATCGAGCAATAACTTATAGGCGTAAACCGGATCTCGAATAGGTATAGTCCGCTCCGTTACTACTACGCACCTCGATGCATAAGGTAATGAACAGCCGTATTGCAACATATCCAGGTAAACTTGAGTGTAGTTTATGTCTCCGTGGTCGGGTCTAACGGTACGATCGAAAAAATCGGGAAAAGGTCTAAAACGCGAGATTAAATTTTGAGAATGTCGTACGGTGCCTTTCATCATGTGTTCGTTGTAAATAACTAGCTCAAACGGTACACCGTTCTTTTCGCTCTCGTGTAGAAACTTTATCCAAGCTTCCCTGTTGTAAATCCTATGACCGGAAGTAATCATCAGTATGACCACGGGCGGTAAACTTTTACTGTATCCTCCACGTCTCTTGTGACGCCAACATCGTCTGTTAAATATATCCCCGTGTTTAGAAGCACGACTACAATAGTTGCCGCAAAATTGTTTCCTACCGGGATAGTACCAAGTACAAAGGTTTGACTTTGGTTTAGAAAGTCTTGTTACGGAAGCATACGAGCCGATATCGTTGTACGTGTAAATACGCATTATATATCTTTTACAAAACGATCGAATCCTATCCTATACCGCCCCTCAGCAATCTCACTGTCTTTGTCTATAACCACAAATCCGTGTTTATCCTTCCACGCGAGAGCACATATATCTTTAAAAACTCCAAAACAAACGTCCGGCATGACGTGATCTGTAAAAATGTGACGCAAATTCATCTCGTCTTGTTTAAATACTACTAAAAGGTTGGCATTGTCGCGGATCAGCTGCTTGGGTATTCTGCTGTAGGTCTGTCCCAAATAAAACGAATCTATATTGTTATGACGACCCATGGTAAAGTAACTGCGTATATGATCGTGTTTTTCACAAGCGATATCGTCAAATAACATAACAGAATCTGGTTCGGCTTCGTTGGGGGGAATTACACTATCGTTGTCCGAATATGGAAAATAACCGATACCCGAATTTTCAAAAACATTTTCCAATAGTTTGTATTTAGGTTGATGAAGGGACTTGGAAAACACGTAAATATTTGCAAATTTCAATCCGTGCTCCTCGAACAACAGATTAAATACTACATTGGTTTTACCACAATTCGAAGGACCACACACAATACACCTAATAGTATTGGGCAATAATTGACTGTGACGTTTTTTGGTATTGTTACTTTCCGAAAGGTATTCGTCAAAATTTGACATCCGAAGCGCGTGCGACATACTTTCGATACGCATTGTGAATAGAAACTGAAGGACATTTACCGGAGTTTCTCTTTTTAACGATCGGCTTTCCGAGACTCTACGATCGGCATCGAGACCTGCTTACCGAGCCTCCACATCCGTTATTGCACAGCGTTGTGACCTCATTGACATTTGGCCGAGCAGCTTTCTCTTATCTACCCACGAGTTGTGTGCATGCGAGGAGAGCTGCTTACCAAGCCTTCCGTTATTGCACAACGTCGTGACCTCATTGACATTTGGTCAGAGCAGCTTTCTCTTATCTATCCACGAGTTGTGTGTTTTATCGAATCCGAGCCATTTCACAAGAACTTTGTTTCCTTTCTTGCGCAATACTTTTTCCACGAGATAAACGTCGCCCGTGTTCGACTTGCTTAACTCTTCGCCGTAAAAACTACCTTTTAAAATTTCTCCTTTTCCGTCTTGTAAAACATATGTGGTTGGTTTTGTAGGCCTAACACCGTACACCGTAAACACTTCGTTTGTCCAGTTGGGTAGATAACCTTTAGCGAATGTCTTTTTGTACTTGGAAATTCTAACTTTATCATCTAATTTAAATTTAGGTTGACTTTTGATAGACTTTCCCGCGATTTTTGCCAATAGTAATTTTTCGTGTTTTTTCAAAACTTTAGAGGGTTTCATACCGATAGTACTGTGTACGGTATTATTATACGACTTTACTATTTTAGGTAACAGATCGAGCCACTCGTAACTGCCTTGTGCGGTAAACTCACGCCACATGAGATTTTTCAAAGTACGATTTAACCTTTCCACTATGGAAGCTTTTTTGTCCGAATAGGTCGCGTAATGATTTATATTGTATTTTCGCATTAACTTTTGCACGTGCGCATTGAAAAATTCCTTACCTTGATCGGTTTGGAAATGTTTCATTTTGTGATTTTCAAATATCGGTTCTAATGCGGCTGCTACTTCTAACCCGGATTTCGACTTTATAGGCACTGCAAAAGCAAATTTGGAAAGGCAGTTTATCACGGTCATTATATACTTGTACCCTTTATTGACTTTAGCGTAGGGTATCATCTCGACCAAATCCGCCTGAAAAATATCCGTTAACGATTTCAAAGTCACTCGTCTAGTTTTGAAATTTCTTCTCGCGGGCTTATGAAGCTCCGCAGCAATAGCTCGTCGCACATCCATCGTTCAACTGATGGGTTATCATATGGGACAGGGTATGTAAACCCCCGAAGGGGTGAAACAGGCCCCCACCCGCCTGTTTCCGTGATGCCCAACCATAAATTTTGGCATCTCCGTTACAACACATTCAGCCTTGCGAGGATTATAGTCCCTTCGCCAGAGGGCCAATCACGCATAGACACACACACGCACACACACACACACACACACAGAGAGAGAGTTCAACATATCGCTCTTTCTAGTCGCGGAATTTTAATGTATCCATAAGGTAAAGAATCGTACTCTCCATGTCTCTTTCTTTTTGCTCCAGTGATTTTAAACAGTTTCGTCTCGCTCACGGTTACGACCTCACGATCTACAGTTCTTCTTATGCGTGTGTCTGTAACAGTGAGCGGGTCTTCATCTCTATCTAGTACCATCCGTTTCATCGATTCAAAATTCACCACACCCGAAGTGCGAAGGTTCAACGATAGGCCTTTTACTTTGCAAACAGTCACGGGGTCGTTGGATTTAGTAGACAGAACTTTGTAGGCGTAGGTTTTTGGACCGCCTGATACAAATTCTGTAATGTAAGATCCCGACCCGTAGTCGGCTAATTCGTCGGTCATCTGTCCAAGGTAGTCTCCAGTCTCTACTTTGTGTAATCCTTCTCTGTGCAGGTAAATGACAGAATCAGTATCATAGTAGGCCACCTGAGTGTCTAAGGCGTCCAGGTAATCGTAAAGTTTAAGTCTTGCGTGAGCAGTAGTGAACGCGGCGAGTACCACGTTCACAGTCGGGAGTACTTCGCAGGAGTCCTCAACATATTGCCAATTTACTACAACTACGTCTTCGTTCACTTCTTGGATATGGTTTACGTCTACGGACGGACTGACTATCATTTTAAACAATTCCGAAGGCTGTCTTATTATGAATGTTTTTGTTTGATTTTCCCTCTGACCGAATTTACCCCAAAACGAATTCAACATTAATTTTGCAAGCGACCTAAGCCCCTCATTTTTACAAATTTTCGTCGGATCTAGTCTAATATTTTCGTTTGTAAAATAATCGTCGATATAGTGTGCCTTGTCTTCCTCGGTCTGGCACCACCCCGGATAGCCCGATGCCTCTTGTTTAATTTTTAAAAATGTATTTATAAATTCCGTGAAAAGTCCGTCCCCGTTGTCAAACGACGCCATTTTATACTCCCATAGCTCATGCATTTCAATAACGACGTAACCCTTGTCCACAGCTTTCCGTATCTCGTCCATTGTCCAAGTACCTGTCAGTGCTCGTTCGTCGACGTTATGTGTACACTCCCCTAGTGAATTTTGTCCGCAAGTCCGACAAAGAACAAACATCAATTTTTTGTTCATCTTTGCGGGAAGTACAGGATGATACAATTCACGAGGAGGGAGTACTGTGCATTTAAGAAGTCCGTCAACAGTCATACCAAGTTTCCTGCATTCGTCGTCACCTATATGCGTTTTCGGGTGCCCTACAGGGTATTTACCGTACTTGCAAACCCAAGGATAAAGCGAACAAACGTCGACATACTGAATCGTTTCGCCCACCTTGCATTTTACGTACGACTTTGTATTACCCGTTCGGCCACCGAAAAACGCATCGCGAGGATCGAGGGGTACGGTATGCATCATCGGGTGAGAGTCGAGGTAGGCCATTTCAACGTTTCGCTGTTTGAGTTTTATAAAGTCGCATTCCCACATTTCTACGACTTCCAGTCGGGCGAGTTTAGCTATTTTGGCTCTTGTTCTCGCCAACCGTGCATTGTGCGTATCGGACGGGTCGTCTTGAAGAGGTTCATCGCGGCTGTGCGGAAAACATTTAGGGCATCCGTGCCAGTAGCACCCGTGAAATTCGAAAACTTTTCCGTCGCACAATCCGTCAACTTTCACGCCATTGACGGTAGCTTCGCGACCTCTACCGGCGTGCTCCATACGAATCCCTCTCTGATCCTCCTCCCAAGTCAACCATTGTAAAGCGATTTTAGACTGGAGGTCGACAGATCGGTATCCGCTCTTAGGAACGATTCCTATCGTGTTTGGTTTCAGGAAATTACGTCTGAACGCGAGGTTGCATGCGCTTGCTATTGTCACGGCTTCTAGAAAAGGGTCAACGTTACACTCTTTGAGAAACGAGGCTCTGAATTTAATACACGCTTGAGCTAAAATGTCTACGTCCGAAAGGCAGTACTCAAAGATTTCTTTTTGAAAGTCGAATTCGTACTCGTTACGAATCTGCTCGTCGTGCCAAATGATAAACTCTTTATTGTTCTTGTCGAACATAGAGTCGGGACAGTAAAACTCTTTAGAGGGGATAGGACCTACATAATTTTCATTGGCCAGTGTGTTGAACAGATGTGGGAAGTAGCCTTTCTTTTTTTCCGGAGGTAGATCGAAAGCTTTAGGAAGTTTTGACAGAGCCATGGGCATGTAGTTCAAAGAATCGATAAATTTAACATTATCAATTTCCATGAGGATTACCTTTGTACCGCGTGTAATCAGTTTAGGAGTGAATTGAGTTTTTTCGAGCACATATTTAAGGAGAAATTGAAAATCGAACGCTTGTCCGTTATGTGCCAGGATACACACTTTTTTGTACGCTTTTCGTACCTCCATAACGTACGACATGAAGCCGTTGATGGGATCATCTCTGAAAACTCGAGTACGATCGAAACAATTTTGACACGAATCACCGTTTATACATTTCCAACAGTACTGTTGGGATATGCACAAATTTACACGATGAACGTTGGCCTTGTCAAGTATTTCATCTTGACGGGTTTCTAAATCAAAGAAAATGAAAAGAAATCCATTAGATATAGGCTTTCTATAATCTACTTTCATGTAACACCGGTGGTTCGGCACCATGTATTCATTGCACACTTTACAAAAAGTTTCACCGCACACGTGCTTTGAACGACGTTTTTTCAACATAATCATTTTCTCGCAGTCGGGACACTTTTTTAAAGTTTTACAAATATTTTTTAAATGAAATGTAAAACAGTCTCTATTCATAAACTTTCTGTTACAATCTCCGCAATAGATTCCGTCGTTTTCCAACAAACACGGCGGGGAACGTTTGCAAGAGTAACAGGTGGAGGAACATCTGTGATAATGACGACTATCGAAAGGAATGTGACACGCCTCGCAGTAATAGTGGCAAGCGAACGCGGAGGTCAAACTAGTGATTACGTTGAAATGGCCATTGTGAAAAATTAAATTTAGTTTGTATCGAGGATTTTGCACATCGCCTTCGAAATAAATATAACGACCTTTATTTCCGTAACTGTACACTGTAATTTTGTGTAGAGGCAGATGATTTTGAAACTGATGAAACTCCTGCACCCCCGCGCCCTCGTCTGTGAGTTGAACCCCGGCATCGAGCATAAGTTGTCGGGCTCTAAGAGTCTGTCTGTTACATCTATTCAATCGTATAGCCGCATAGTCCTTGTCTTTTTCCGCATGAGCTATAGCAACTACGAGGGAGCACGGTAAACACAGAGAGTCTGTGTTTTTTATCACTACAATACCGTTTCTTCCTCTACACTCGTCATTGAAATTATTAAATAGTCCCGGTCTAACCCTCCCACGACCTAACGGCACTTTAACTTTAGTACATTCTACTTTAAATGTGTCGCAAGATGTACAAGCCTCGGCGTTACTCTGTATAATACCCCCAAAAATTTTCCACATGATATCAGCAGTCACCTCCGATGCAGGTCTAAAAGCTAAGAATCCCGGATCCTTATTTTTTAAATTGAGGCTCCGAAAAGTAAACCCTAAATAGTCTTCGTCAGTCGTTTCACTTGTCATAGTCTCTACAAGTTCGTTCAAACCTTGTCTAATCCATTGAATTTCTTCCACACCTTCGGGTGGTGAATTGAATTTGAAAACAATTTTAGTACCGTAGAGTCGAAACTTTGATACATAAGTTTGCAAGGTAGACAAAATGTAAGCAGATGACATTTTAGAGAGAGAGAGCTAGAGAGAGCGAATATGTTAACTCACCTGTGGTACGGAGCAGAATGAATAAGGTTTTGACGAATAGGCACTAAATAGTAAAACGAGGTCAAATCAAGGGCGTTGCTAGGAACGCAAGTCAAAGTTGTTGAAAGTGTAAGACACTTCTAGCCGGTTGTTCTAAGAGAAAGTAGCACAAATTGTAAGAGGGTCTTTGACAGTGAAGCACACACTACGCAAACTAGACTCGCAATGTGATTGCGATCCCCATTCAATTGCATGTAAAATTCGTGAAAAAGCGAACGAATCTTTCGCATTTACCGCACCGGAGACCGAATTCCAGTGCAGCAATATGGCCTCGAAATTAGTATAAAAGCGTGTTACATTTACTATCCATCATCAGTTCATCAGCTGCCTCCTATCGGTACACATCTAAGTGTCGGGTCTGTTTCAACGTTAGTTTCTTCTTATTCTTCTTAGTGAGTATGGTTACCGTAAATACCGTTGACTTTTTCAACTCAATCGCTCCTAAAGAAAACGAGTTTGTTTCTTTGACAAGTTTGACCATCGGGAAGCAATATACGATTGCAGACGCTCGCCGCGTAAAAACCAATTATGGTCCGAGCATATTAGTCGTTCTTAACGACTTATTAGAAGATACCTCGTACAAAGTGTTTTTACCAAAACGCTACCAGACTCTGACCGAGTCGCAGATACGCGATTTAAAAGATAAAAAATTTATCGTTACGGAACACATAGGAAAATCCGTTAAACTGGAGATACAGATGTAAATCCAGTGTAACGGAGACAGCAGCATAATATGTTTATTCTTATATATATATTTTTATTACAATTCAAGTAAGTATAATTTTCAGTGTATGATATGAATTCATCACCAAAAACTTTATTTGAGCTATGTTCTATATCGGTATGTGAACATGTTCTAACTACTAATAGTAATATAGAAGAACTTGAATTACCGATTTCTATTCAAAAACATTTGAAAGCAAATTTTAATATTTATTCAACAAAAGTGACTTGTAATACTGTAGGATTTGATTATGGATGTATTGATTTTGAAAATCTCTTTTTCATTATCAGTTGTTTAGTTTCGATACTGGTTTTAGTGGCAATAATTTTCTTTTTCTAGTGTACGTTATGAATTCTTCACCAAAAACATTATTCGAGATAAGCGCTAGATCGGTATGTGAACAAGTTCTAATCACAAATAGTAATATAGAAGAACTTACATTACCGATTTCTATACAAAAACATTTGAAGACTAATTTTAAAAACTATTTGATGCAAGTGAAGTGTAATACTGAAGGATTTGATTACCTAACCATTGATTTTGAAAACATTACTTTTTCGGACTTTTTCATGCTAATGAACCATCCGCCTGAGGTGCCTGAATTCGCATATGAGTATAACGATGTATTTACTCGACGCTTAACGTACAACGGTGTTGATTTGTGTAGACGGTGTTTCAGTGTAATTATTGTGCACGAACCTACTTTTGATAGAAATAAACTGGACATATCTACTTGTAGGGAAGTTGTAGATGGTGACATGTTATTATACACTATTTGGAATCCCAGTTATTGGTGCGATAAGTGTGTAGTAACCCCTTTATTTTCAATACAGGAATTTGCCGAGTTTTTACGCTATCGTCCTACAGATGCTATTACCAATTTTATCGGTAATAGTTACAATTTCTATTGTGATCGTGACCTGTGTATAGATTATTTAAAGACAAAAAATATTTTTCAGTAATGTTATTCTCAAATTACAGTTTAAAATGGTTAATAACAATATTCGACCCGAGACACCGGAAATTGAACAGCAAGATATTTCGATAGTGGAATTCCCTTTACCTCAGCCTGCATCTTCTTCACCTGAGAATCTACACCTTCCTTCGGCAAACCTTCAAGCAGCATCACCTTCTTCACCTGATGAGTCCATTGAACATTACGAGCCAGATATTGTGGAATTCCCATTATCCGAGTCCATTGAGAATCTACACCCTCCTTCAGCAAACCTTCAATCAGCATCACCTTCTTCTTCAGCGTCACCTTCTTCTTCATCCGCAGCCGCTCAAAATGAATACATGTGTCGATTGATGCATTACCTTCAGGCCTACGGCCATGCGAACTATGTAAGCATCTAAAACTGTTTTTTTCTCTACCTTAATGTTTAATTAATAATAATAATAATACTAACACCTGTATTTTCTTTTTTAGCTTAGGAATGATTATTCTTCAACTTTGGGTCATCCAAACCGAGCTAACCTTTGTCAACCAATTCAAGGGATGCCGTCTCGAGATACAACGCTAGAGGTTTTGGAAGATTCATTGTCCGCTCTGAACTCGTTAGTAAACGATTTAAAGGTAGCAGCGTCGTTTTCGTACTACAGAACATGCGGCACGTTTGCGCTTCAAGTTTGGAGAATGATGAGGCAGGATTTAATAGATTTAACGGAAGATGGTATATTCGCCTTACAACAATTTGGACGTCCACCTACCAATACATGTGTAAGTCTATTGTTGATGATTGTCGAGTATTTTATGAGAACTACTAATGATGCTTTTTCTTACAACCAAAATTGAACAATCTTTATTATATAAATACTAATGATGTGTGTTTTTTTACAACAACCCGAAGTGAACAATCCTAGTCAGATGCGGAGTCCCTGTACTGTCTGCTTACTCAACATACCGAACATTGCTCTACTTCCCTGCGGACATGTCTTCTGCCCTCAATGTGTTAGCCGATTTGCCGATTGTCCGATATGCAGAAGATGGATAGTGGACTACATCAGACTATACTTATAAAACATTTTCTTTACATATTAATTGCTACTGTTAACTGAAAAAACTTGAATTGTAATAAAATATATATATAAGAATAAACATATTAATTGCTACTGTTAACTGAAAAAACTTGAATTGTAATAAAATATATATATAAGAATAAACATGTATAGATCTTAACAGTTTTTTATTTTTAATACCCTGATTGAGACAAACTAGTATCAAATATGTGTGATATCAAAGCCAGAGCGATAGTCAGTGAACCAGATGGTGAAATTATCTTGGCAGGTTGCCATGTTGCAATTCGTTTCCTGTGTGCTAGTTAGACGGCTATATAAAGCAAGCGTGATTTCTACTCTGTAGTTATTCAGTGAGCAATGGACAGAGACATTATAGAGGAGTTTTCTGGCGACGAGCTGCCTCGTCTATTTACTGTAAGTAGATTTTAGGATCGTTACTAGTATATAGAAATCAGTGAGTTTATCAGTGAATTTGTTCTCAAATACGGTGAACAATTTTTTGAATTTTAATTGAATTTTATCAGGAGTTGAGATACGGCGTAGACGAGGAGGAGGAGGAGGTTGACTCTGACAACCTCTACTACTGGGAATATTCCTCGGGAGAAGAGGAGGATTACAACCTGGAGTGGGAGTTGGCGGACTACTTTGAGAGTAGAGGTGTATTTAAGTATTAAAATTTATGTTTTAAATGAATTGTTTTTTATTTTGACTAAATCCTATAAATAATTTGAGGGTTAGTTTTTAGTTATTACAAAGTGTATAAGTGTATTAGATAAATCGTTTGCGTCG
>JAGFPH010016811.1:6431-18673 GCA_018207615.1 Philaenus spumarius
ATTTGTAGCCTTTAATGTGCCCTACCATATACAAAAACCCGCATCTTTCTAAAAATTCTCGTTTAGCTAATAATAATAATAATAACTGATTTTTGGGGTTTTTTTTGCCATAAAGGGGGTTGTTTTTTAAAAATTTTCAAAACTTTTTTACGTGCATCTATAAAGACCTAATTGACGTGTTTGGTACAAATTTGTTCGAAATCGATCGAATAGTTTTCTCTCTAGCTAATAATAATAATATTTATTAGTTAATCGCCTACTTTAATAAAAGTAGGCTATACAAAGCTAGAGAGAAAACTATTCGATCGATTTCAACCAAATTTGCACCAGACATGTCCAGTACGCCTGTATAGATGCACGAAAAAGGGTTTTGAACAATTTTGAAAAAAAACACCCTTTTTGGCCAAAAAACCCCCAAAAAATCAGTTATTATTTTTTTATAAAAAAACAGCTCTAACGATTTTGATCAAATTTGGCTTATTTGTAGCCTTTAATGTGCCCTACCATATAAAAAAACCCACATCTTTCTAAAAATTCTCGTTTAGCTAATAATAATAATAATAATAATAACTGATTTTTGGGGGTTTTTTGGCCATAAAGCGGGTTGTTTTTAAAAAAATTTCAAAACCTTTTTACGTGCATCTATAAAGACCTAATTGACGTGTTTGGTGCAAATTTTTTCGAAATCGATCGAATAGTTTTCTCTCTAGATAATAATAATAATATTTATTAGTTAATCTCCAACTTTAATAAAAAACTCTCCTACCCCACCCTACAAGTCACAGTGAATCTGTTTAGTAATTTAAATGTGTTTGTGAGAAAGTATGTGCCAGTTCCTGGTACCGTTTTTTTATTGTGGATTACTATAAAACGATGCATTTCCGAACGATGCACTTTTTTCTTTATTTTCACTGGTAGAACACGTCCTGAAAGTTTCTCCTTTTTTTCCCGAATCACCCTACTATATTGGAATAAACTATTTAATGACACATAACTGCGTGTATTGTTTAATGTCTTAATTTTTGTGACACAAATGCGTAAGAGATGTTACAGCAACATATCATTTAGGTGTGATGATAAAGTAATTTATTGTTTACCTACCTATTAAGTAATTAATATAATTAAAATGATCTACAAGTATCCCTAACAATAAACCGTTGGTTTTTTAATGACATAGAAAACAACATTAAACATTTGAAATGATTAACTTGTTATAAGTATACTAACTTGATTAACTTCTTATAAGTAAAATACATAAAGTTTTCTCGCGTATTGTAAATGCTGAATAATCAAACTTTTTCATAATTTTGAGTGTCTGCACATTGCTGTTTAGAAGTAGTTTAGGAAAAAATATCCAGAACGAAAAGAAAATAACATATGTAGCACAAAGCCCAAAAGTAATAAAAGTACGGATTACGGGCTTCCAATGTTGAGCCACATTCCTTTAACCCCGTTTGGCGGAGGACGTGGATTTCCACTGAATATCAAAAATGTCCTTTTTACTTGGAAAAATATTGACAAAGGTTCACTTTATCATTACTCATAATCACATTTAACAAGTTACAGAGGGAAACATTTATTTTGTGAAAGAACTAATTAAATTAAAAGGCGATTAAATGTTTGCCAAAAGTTGTAATCTCTTTCACGTTTCTATTTGCTGGTTAAGTTTTTACAATTATTGAGTAAATCATATTTTAGTAACATTAAAAAAAATTTGAAATGTTTTTTTAAGAAAAGCGATCTGACCATTTATTTATTGGTATACTGTCTAATAATTAATAATCATTAAAGTTGCAAATATATATTTTATGCATTTACAAACAAATTAAACTTTCGTATTTCGATATTAATGTCAGTGAGTTTTTTCGTAGCCAACTCTCTGTCACATGCCCTTTAGATTATAAACCAATATTACTTCCTCAGTTGTCAATGGTCGAAGCCGTATATCTACAACAGTTTCGCATGATTTCATACATATATTTTTCATCTACAAAATCTATTTTATTTTTTCATATTATACTCATTTTATGCAGTCATAAAGGCTTTGTACATAATTAACGTAGTTATTTAAGCTATTTACATTTTTGTACTGATACACTTATTACTACAACTAACAGTTAAAATAAATTTCTTTTTAATCAGAAAATATAGAAAATAATTGTAAAAATATACAGGTTACAATACTGCATTTGTAATTTTTTTTGTTCTTGGATAAAGTAAAAAATCTTATATATTATTATTTACATAGTAATAAATTACGTTAATCGCTTCAATTTAATTGTCTTTTCTAAACATTTCGAATTTTTGTTTGCCCTTATTTAGTTAAGGCTTTTAACGATAAGAGTCCTAAATCGTACGTAATATTATTTAAAGTTTGCATGATTATTTTTAATACGTAAGAAGATGTTATTTTATTTTGTAAAATAAGGAGTTCTGATACAAGTTAATTAATTAAATTTTACCTACATTGACGTGTTAATTAAGGTGTACATTTGTATATTTACCACAAATACGATCGTTTCAAAAATGGTGTATAATATTAGCGCATTATTAAAATACACACTGTTTACAGACGTAAATTTAACCATATTTTAAATTAGTAAATAATTTGTACCAATCATAAATAATACTTCACAAATGATATCAAGTACGTTACGGTACTTTATACAATTGAATGTTTATGTTTAGTACTCGCATTTCTAATTTAAACAAAGGAAATATGAACGTGTATGTCATATTTTAAATAGATCACTAATACGTTATGATTAAATATTAAGATAAATTTATTAGCTTTAAATAATGTTAAAATACAACACATTTTGTAGTTAAATTCGTACTACATTAAGTTGCATCAGTTATTACTTCTATAATGGAAGTATATTAAGTGATACATCATATAATTATTAATAGAAGCATAGAGTATATACATCATATTGGTACATCATATTAATTATTGCAGCATAGGACTAATTAACTCGACGATGGATACAAAACACTAAAACTCTTGACCCTTAATTAACTTGTAAACTAATTTAAAGTTTTCGGGTCTTTTCTGTTATATCCCCGCATTTACAAACTATTTTCTATAGAATGAGGATTAATCGGGATAGAACTACAAATGTGAAATATAATATTTACTCACCATTTAAACTTATAATTGTTGGGGAAAAAATAATAAACAATTTTTAATCATGCGCAACTTTACTATTCGTTTCTAGGCTAACCTATGGCAACAGAAATGAAAAAATAATAATAAAAAAAATACCTAAAAGGTTCTAACCTAACCTATTTAGTCACAGTATGTTTACCTGTATTCAACATTTAACAGTCAAATGTAAAACAACGTCGTTATCTGCAAAAATATTAGGCTAGAGTCGAATAGTAAAGTTACGCATTTGCGATAGTTTGTAAATGCGGGGATATAACAGAAAAGACCCAAGTTTTCAACTATGCTAAGTGTACAAACCTGAGTGGTTTTCGATAAAGATAGTTCGCCTTTAAATACGTTGAAATGTTAATGGTCTTTAAAATTTTGTTGGTGAGTGGAGTGGCATTGCAATATCATAAAATTGATTTTATACAATTAAATTAAAGATTAAGTTTTGTATTTTACAGGTCGTATTTGACTTCCAAGAATCATATCTTATTTTCCTTAATCGATAATAAAGAATTAAGGTAATGCAATATTCACTAAGCAATATAGTATGTATACTTCAGGTTGGTCGAGACTAAATGACGTTGGCCGCCACCTGGAATGAGTCACCTACTTGCTGTGTTCCTACAACGATAAACGTTTTTGAGCTAACCACAATTTGACATTTTTAAACATATATTTAGAATCTATTAAGAAAACATGAAAAATTATACCAAACTCGACTGTGCTAGATTTTAAAATGAGTATTAATCACTAAAACAAGTTAGCTGTTTGTACCTCATTACATTTTCCCACTAAAATATTAAATGTTGTGATACAAAAATCGAGTCTGGTATCATTTTGTATAACGTTTTTAGTAGATTCCAAATATGTATTTAAAAATTTCAAATTATGGTTTGCTGAAAAGAGTATCTTCGTAGGAACACATCAAGTAGGTGACTCATTCCCTAGACAGCTGCAGCCCTGACGGGTCACGTGCCGAGCCGGATGCGACCCAGCAAAAATTGTTGCTGTAGAGACCCTGGTAGTGAGCCTCATGCGACCCATTGTTTGAGAGAAGAATTTTTGCTGTGCGTCGTTTTAACTTAATTTACTCCTAGTTCATGTACAGTCTGCCAGAGTCTGTATTAGCCTAGAGATCTATCTATTAGCATATCTCTAGTTTCCAGTTGCTACCACGGGGAGGTTTGGACTTTAAGCAACCATATTTTATTTTTTTTTGCTCTTTATTAATTTTTTACTTTAAAAAGAATCATCCGCATGACTTCGTCATTACTTAAAATAGCTTAATAGCTATATCTAAAATCGTTTGTAACCTAACCTAATCTCACCTAACCTAACCTAGATGTTGAATATGTTATCTCTAGCCGAACGGGACTATTTATTTTAATTGTGTTTGTGTTTGTGTTTTGTGTTTTAACATTTGATGTGTGACGCATTCATCGTGTGAATGAATTAATTAATCTACATGTATCTGATGATGAAGTCTTGAACTTTGAAACATGTAATAGCAAAACCAGATATAAATTGAAGTCACAAGACGGACCTACTAAGGTAATTCTTATCTATATTATTTAATTGTGACTCGGTTCCGTAAAAACAAAATTGAAATGCATATCAAATTAGATGCTAGTCAAGCAAGTACGGTATATAAATTCAAAAACATTAAAGTTAAATTGGCAAAGACTTGCCTGCACATTAATTTTAATAAGTCCTGTTTACATAATGACATCAGGCCAAACTATTGTAAGGTAAACATCCGCAATAAATCTAATGTCGTTGTCAAGATAAAACGTGCAGCAGAGATTCTATGGGTCAAAAGTGAAATTAGGATCAACTCACACTATCTATACGACACAGCTCTCAAGCATTTATCTAGACTCAATAGAGATAACCATCAGAGGGTTTATTCCTAGCAACGACAGTGTTCCACCAGACATAGGATAGTGCGCACCGGTGCCGAACGGGACTATTTATTTTAATTGTGTTTGTGTTTGTGTTTTGTGTTTTAACATTTGATATGTGACGCATTCATCGTGTGAATGAATTAATTAATCTACATGTATCTGATGATGAAGTCTTGAACTTTGAAACATGTAATAACAAAACCAGATATAAATTGAAGTCACAAGACGGACATACTAAGGTAATTCTTATCTATATTATAACCTAGATCTATTGGGTCACTAGTGGTACTATGACAAATTGGTGGGTCGCTTGTGACACTGGTCGCACCCGACACAGTCGCAGGAGGCGGAGATAGATTATAAGGGTAGCCTCAGGTAGTCCCGGGTCCATCAGCCAACCTGTTGTAAACAGACTATAAACTACAAAGATTTACACCCTAACACATGTTTAGTGTTTCCTTATAAACTTATTATTTCCATACTTATTTAGTAGAAAAATATGAGTTGTAATTTTGAGATAAGGTGACAGCAGCTTCATAAATAGTGTTACACTTTTTAAATGTAGTAAATTAGATACTATTATCATACCAGCTCTGAGAATTTCACTTGGTGAAAATATTTGTATGGCATTGAAGAACGTAATTCAATTTGTTGTGAGACGAACTGGAAGCGCTGGAAATAAATTAAATAAGACTGGTCATAGACGAGAATTTAATAGAATCTCTTTTGTCTGTCATTTAAATCTCTTCTCAAATGAATTATGTGTATTGTCCTAAGTTACACATTAGACATTTGTTTAGTTGGATATGCATTATTTTTTAAATAATCGATATAAATATATATTTTACATACGTTGTATCTATCATATGTGTGAGAGCATGTTGGAATTTACATTTTTGAAATTGCGATAAAGGTATTAATCACAAAAAAGGCATTAATGTTATAAGGTTTTTAATAATAAATTCAACATGTTAAGCTACAAATTGTACTCTCAAAAATACCAATACCAATAGCAGTGAAGTGAAGTTTTGAATATTCGAATATATATTCAACATCAGTTAGTTTTTAATTACAGGTATGGATGAGAAAATATAAGCATTTTAAAGCAGTTTAATTTTACAATACAACTTATAAATTCCCTTTAAATATGCCGACCAACTTAACCAAGATATTATTTAAGAACATGCAATAACAATCAATATAACAAATCTACTTAAACCGTTATAAAATATTCGTTACTTGTGAATTAATGAAACTGTTACAATACGCCATGAACGTAAGTATCGTGTCAAAGGGTAATTATCAGTACTAAATATTTTCAGTATTCAAATTTGTAACTCTCTTCGTGTTGAGCTTAGGTGGTCGGGTTGGAATTGGGTTGCGGCCGATACAAGTTGTTGCCATGGTTACATTTGTTCATTTATTATGAGAGAATAACGCGTTACTGTTCCAATATTCAACTAGTTAGTTGCAATAGACAACACAACCGAGTAAGTTAATTAGCTTTAACAATCCAAACACGTTTAAGAGCATTGTTGGTACGAATAAAGTGTTTCGAAAGACTCCATTCAAGTAACGGTTTTAATAATATAAATACTGACTTTGTACAGTGCTTAGGCTTATAAGCACCTAATTAATTACCGTTACAATTTATAAGCTTTATTATTTTATCTATAATACGTATGTCCTTTTTGATAACACTACTACTTCAAGTAGGGTAAACATATTGAGGCAATTTTAATTTTATTATGAAGAGAAAAGTTGGGAATGTAAATTGGCATAAATTGCAAATACCAAGGCAATAATGGACCGATAGACTGCTGAAGCATGCCCGGAGTCAAAGTAGTAATAACAATAATAGTGATTAGTGATAGAATAATGATTTAGGTACGTACCTTTTGAAAACGTCAATTCCTATTCCTTATTCCTTTATTTGTGGATGACCGGTTTCGATCTCTTAAGGGTCTGCTCTAGCTGTCGGCCATGTTGGCTGACACTCCATAACACCAATGCTAAATTAAAATCCAAAATTTTCCTTCATTTTTTATCGGAAAATTATAAACTATATGTCATTTTAAAGCTATGGTAAATATGCATGCAAATGGCTTTTTCAAAACTAAGAAAAATATTTTCTTTAATATTTATTAACAATTTAAAACATTGAATTTTAATATTTTTTATGTTGTCACTATTAATTACAGCGAAAAACTACCAAGCCATTCGCATAAATAATTTCGTCCCCAAGAGTTTGGTATTTTTTTTAAAACGCTATTTGAACAATTTCGGGTTTTAAATGGATTTAGGCTGAGCAATGTCCGCGTAACCTACCGCCGCTACGCTGGAGTCGCAGGTTGCTTTCTGTTTTACTAGAGCCGACCCTTAATCAGACCATTCTCAAATCTTGCACTATATAAAAGTTCCGTTCAGCAGAGCATCGTTGAAATATTAAGCACAACCTTTACGTGTACCCATAACACATCACAAAACGTTTAAAAAATGTAAAAAAGTAAAAGTCATCATTTACTAGTGAATCCATAAAGGACATGTCCTACACTGCGTGTCCGAGAGTTTGGATAGACTTAGGTGTTATCAGTTTATGCCCCCTTTCTCCTTATGTCAACATGTCTATGTTCACAGAATATTTAGGTTAAAGATGGGGTTTGAATTAAATTTTTGTTTATCATTTAAGACATTATCTGGTGTGTTTTTTTAAGGCTATGTATATTTCGTATTCTTCAAGAGTGTCCATTTTGCGGTTTTTATGGCAGAAGTGCAATATATCCATACTTTCGTAAATACCTAAAATGAAGTGATAACAGCATATTCAACTCAGATTAGAGTGAACATGGTGGGTGGCCTGCAAAAACAACGAGGGTCTCTACTTTTACCCTACAAAATATATTACTGGATAATGTGTTTGATTAAAATACAATTGCCATCAGTTCGTGTAGTACAAAATGAGATAAGAATATCATGTATTAAGCGTTGAATATGCTTATTATATATATATCATGTATACCTGGTTCGTTGAATCGGTTCAGTTAGCCAAAATCGAATATGTTGATCTATACAAACAGTAGATTGAAATGCCAACAATGGTTCTTCCTAAACAAAAATTACTTTCTGAGTCCGGCCTATATGAGTTGGTCAAAGGTTGCTGCTTGATAAATAGGTCTGTTATTTTTAAAAAGTATTTTTTTGAATTATGCATTTCCGATGTATAACTAATAATCTGCTTTCGATTTTTCACTGGAGCTTAATAGTTCTTAATGTTTATGTTTGCGAGTTAACGAGTGTAATTTAGTATTTACATCAGTATTTAAAAATTTAGTTTGTTTAAAACTGCATGTGTGAAAACAACGTTTACTAAGTATTATCGTCGTACACATATAAAACGTATAACTTAGGCACGACCGTGTTGACGCTGAAACTAAATGTTGTTTTATTATGTAAACTTCCTGATTGGAAGTAATAACTAGTAGTTCTGTGAACAGTAGACCTCGCTCGTTGAAATAACAAATGTGGTTTTGAGCTTAGGTTAAAAATAGTGTTCCAGTAAGGAAGTAAGCACAAGGTTTAGCCAGTGAAACATTATTTACAATTCCCGCGATTCCGGGATTTCTAGTTCTCGTTTTTATTTATTTTCATGAGCTTTAACTACTAAAGATTTTCTTTTAGAGGCATTTTCTTTTATTTAGGTTAATAATGCGTAAGATAGCTAAAAATATCGCGTTGTAGAGGGACAACATACAATTAAATATTTACATACTTAAATAACTCAAACTTAACAATGTATCATAAGTTAACTTAAGTTCCATATCATATTCAAATATTAGAAATAATGAAAACAAACGATGTTAAAACGTCGTGATAGTGATCTCAACCCATGTACCAACACTTCCCACGGTGTCCTACGGTCAATTTTTGTATGTCCTTTATCGCCGCGAGGTTTCATTTGTTTCATTTCATTTTGTAATTCAAGTAAAGCCAAGTCAAATACTTTTATGAAATTTACAATGATAATTTACAGGTATACAGTTCAATTCTTTGATTTATCCTCTACACTTTCTTATAATAATATGTCGTTTTTTTGCAAATGATAATATATATTCCTAAATTACTATTCAAAACAATTTTGTATAGTTTTGTTAGCAGTCTTGTAGTAGGAACATAAAAACTGGTGTTTTCAAAATAAGAAATTTGAAATTGATAAATACTTTTATACAATTCTATTTAGAACTAAATTACGAAACTTTTTTACATTTATGAAAAAAATTACAATAATTTTTACTACTTTTTATGTAGGCCTAAAGTTAAACATTTTCCTTTCTTTAATGAACGAGATTGTTTCTTGAGCTAATAACTTTCTTAATTTTACTTCAATAATTTTTTTTACTGGCATATATGAATTCTTTAAAACTTTATCTACAAAAAAACTACGGAACACTTTTGAATTGGTTTAGAATAAACGTATAAAAACATGGTTGAAATACAAAAACTTGGAAAATTTTTAACAAATTCGAAGTTTACGGCCATTTTGTGAGCTTACCGTTAGAGATACGGAAAAAAATCAAGAATACAATTTTGTTTAACATTTAATTTGCTCTTAGCAAAATGTTATTAGTTTTTAAATTCGACTTACAGTTAAGCCACAAACTGGCTTTGGAAAAAAGCTTACACTGAGAGAAACGGTCCGGCCGCCATTTTTATTTTATTTAAGGGGTTAAAAATGAAAAATGGAAAAAACCTTATATATACATGGCTCGGCCTAAGAATAAAGGACATTCATGCAAAAAATCATAAAAATCGGTCAAGGCGTTTGGCCGTAATCGTGAGACAGACACACAGACGAAATGCCGAACGGTCGAGTTAAAACGGAGACCTCGCTTACGCTCGGTCAACTATTTTAACAATAACTAATTGTTAAAGTTTGGTTCCAAGTATGCCTGATTATTTTATTTACGTTTGTGACAACAAAAATGGATTACAACACCACTCTGAATTAAAATCAACCATAATTCAAAGTCATTAAAACTCAGTCAAAGTTGAAACACCAATACATAATAGATAATAGTTATATTTTAATTTCAACAAACCTTACTGCAATAGCATAGGTTCATCGTCTCACACACTTCCCCACATAAAAATGCCACAAGAAGGTATACAAGCATACATAAAGTTCTTTTTTAATACATGCTAAATAGAAAACTTACGCTACCAAGGTATGGAAAGTATTAACACTTAGGGAATAATTCTGTACAGTAATTTGATAAAAGAACGCGTAAACTGATTTTAAAACAAAATATCTTTATTTTTGTTTTGTTATCGTGATTACTTTATGCGAATCAGAACACTGGAAGTGGAATAACAAAATTAATTAGACGTGCCAGCTGAGTTGCCGTTTTCAACCATTTCCTAATCATACTTATACTAAATAATTTTATTTTTTCAATCAGTGTGGTATTTTTTATGCCAAATGTGTATGATTTCATGTACTACTAACGGGTAAAATTTTGTAAATCATTTTACATTTAATAGTTTGTCATTGAAACTTTAAAACATAATTAAACTATACTATGACTGTTATAAAATAGGATGTTTATTATTCTGAAAATGAAACCAATTTGTTTACATTATAATATATCACCGGAAGGTTTATCGTTATTTGAATTCAGAGATACAATAATTGCTAAATACAAAATTGTATTATTGTTATCTTCAGTTCGTTTGCTTTTATGTGTTTGTATTAATTAACAGCCTGAATAAATTTCAACTTTTATTCCTTTGTAATTAACAACAACGAAAGATAATAAATTACTGAAGGTGATTTTTAATCTGGCGTAGTACACATTGTACTCGGGATTTTGTTATATGTTACAAACAATAATTGTTTATAACAATTGTTGCTATAAATGTATTGATATATATTGTTCTGGAACTCCATACAACCGTAGTTTTGTAATATTAGGGTGACAGTTCCAATAAACGTAGGTCCAAAAAGTTTCCCATTTTTCTCTATTTTGAAGCTGATAAGATATTGAGTTAATATTTGATGTACATAGTTGTTGTGTAATCTTTTATTAGGGTTAACAGCTTAATTCGGCTCTACTATTTTTAAATGCCGGATGTTTAAAATTTTTAATGTTAAATATATCTAAAATTATAATATTTTTAAACCCCATCAGGCATACAAAATTCAAAAGAATAGAAAGAGAAAATAGTAGCTAAAAAAATAAATACTAAAGATAGTTGTAGACCTAAATATCATTAATTAATTTAAAGAAATAATACATGAACATTGAACACATCTACATGTAATTATAAACATGAACGATTGTTTGTTTCTTTGTCACTCAAAAACTATTCGACCGATTTCACTAAAAGTTTCACAGATAATCCACATTACACTTGCTACAGTCTGACGAGTTAAATTGGGGTTGCTACCCCTATACAGTAAGATAAATCGAACTAACTTCTTACGCGCTATAAGCTAAAACTGTGTAATATTATTCTTAACTGATATAAAAAATAATATGCAATTCGATTACTTAATTCAAAGTATTAAAATTAAATAATAATTAAAAAGGGATAGATAGCTACCAAAGACAAATAAATTACAATAACATTAAACATACATTTGTTCAAAACGCACTTTTCCACTTGCCCTAATCATAAAAATCTTATTTTAACTAAAAGTCACTTAAAAATAAATGTTTCAATACACTAACTAAATTGTGTTTGTTAACTTAATGTAAGTTTATATTTTATACTAAAATCAAGAAATAGCGAAGCATTCCGAGTCCACTAGTTGTGGTAGTCTTTAACAATTTATATTGGTTTTAGATTACTTACTAATGTTTGTAAGATATTCCTTTCGAAAAGAATAAGTTCATAATTAGTATTCTGTACTACTTCACCAAAACATCTATTAAATTTATTTTAATATATAAATTTACTTAAAATAAAATTTAAACTTGAACTGGACTTATGAGAAATAACACTATATAAATAAAAAAAACACAGAACACAGTTTCTCATAAAAAACGTTTAATAATCAAACGCGTTTCGATGACCAGGTCATCATCATCAGTTATGGTTACAAACTTATAACTGGTTTGTACAATTATACAAACTATACAAGTTATAAGTTTGTAACCATCACTGATGATGATGACCTGGTC
>JAGFPH010016812.1:905-18672 GCA_018207615.1 Philaenus spumarius
AAAAAATGTATACATGGTTTTATTATGATTTTTTTCGCACGCTTTAAAGTTATTTTTAAAAAACATAAAAATTCCAAAAAAAATTTAGGTTATTTTTTTAAATTTCTTCGGATTGGCTCGATGGATTAACTCTCAAATCTAATCAGATCTAAGTTTTGATACACCCTTTCGAATGACATGTCGTAGAATTCAATCGGTTGATTCGTTTTTGAGAAACTGTACGACAAAAATTTATTTACACACATACATCCACACACACACACACACACACACACACACACACACACACACACACACGGTCGGACACCTCGGCGGGAATAGTCAGAATGGCTTCCTGGGACCTCAAAACGTGGAGATTTAATGAAAACTCGACTTTTGAAAATCGGACCGAAATCAATAACTTCCCTTTATTGGTAGCGGGAAGTTAAAAATAGATTGTGGGTGTTGATTGCTAAGGTTTTTTTGCAATATCTCTTTTTGCAACCGAGTAAAAAACTAATGAAGTTTACTATTTTTTTAATATTTATATCATACGTTTATGAAAACAATAAAACGGTTTTTGAAAATGTATTCAGCAATCAACATTCGCATATGACAGTACTTCAAAATGAAACCAAATTTTTAAATGTGTAGCCTTCCCTTAAAATGATGCCGTTAGAGTGCGAACACATGTATAAATATAGGCCTGTATACAATTTTTAATGACAATCCAAAACGTGTTCTGATGACTATGATCGGTGCTCATTTACCACTCCCGGACCTTAAGTCATACCATAGCAGTGGCATAGCTCATCTTTTCTATGGATATTCGCTAATAACGTGTTGGTATTTACTATTTGGTTTACGTAACCTGGTTTTAGGTTGGTATTTGATTTTAAAGGAAATATAAATCCTGATTAGACTTTTGATTGTTGAATTTGGGTGTTTGTGCTTTTCGAAAGTTCGATCTTGTTTGGTCTTTTGCTTTTGTTCTTGTTTTTCTTACAATTTCTCTTCTTTTAATTTCCAATACATCTACACGTCGAACTCTATTTATTTTGTTTGACAAGTTCGCCAACAAAGTTTCACAAAATCACGCCGAGTAAATTATTTCCATTCTGATTTACGTTTAAATTATAGAAGTTTCGAGAGAGCATCTCACTTGTCTCTGAAGTTTGACTCTGTAATTAATTGATTCAATTAACGACGGTTATTTTCAAATTTGCCGATGTGTCGGCAGTAATTAAATAATTATTAGAAATTTGAGCGAACAATTATATTAACAGGAGCAAGTTTTGGAAGTTGTGTCGTTAAACTTATTCAAAATGTTTAGCGATAAATCTTAAGGATTCATTGATGTCAGTTAATGAATCTGTGTGTATAAGAGAAGAAGTCCTGACTGACTGACAGCTAATAATCAACGTACAGCCAAAACTATGTTACCTAGAAACTTAAAATTACCAGGGTGTTTTCATACCAATATGTAGGTTTGCACTAAGAAAGGATTTTGCAATTAAAATATTGATTTTAATGGTTGATAATGATCAAAATACGAGGGTTCATTTCCAACCCATTAACAGAAGCAGTTGATTTGAATCAAATCTTAGCAAAACAATACTATTGTTCATTTACAGTTTAGTTGATAACACGGGCAGGCATTGTCCATGCTATTGTAACGGAGATCTTACGCTAGTAGCTCGCATGAAAACATCAACCTCAGTCATTTAAACTAGATATTAGTAATATGTTTCCTTTGGTATTGTTTTTTATTTATATTTATATTTTCAAGAATAGTTGAAAAAATAGTAGTTTTGTTTACATTTATTTTGATGGAAGAGTTGTTTTTTTTTTAGGAAAGTATATGATTGAATATTGTACAGCAATAACTGAATAATAATATACAGACTTTAGGGAAAATCTTTAAATTCAAAATTTGTTATCAAAATGAATTAAGGAATGAGAAAAATAAGCACTAACTTTAGTTTACAGAAAACATCATAGCATTATTGATGCTGTACTATGTATCATGACCTAAATTCTGATTTATAGTACCGTAGTAAATATTTGGAGAGTATATTATTTTATTTGGGAGAATATATTTGCTTTCAGAAAACAATTTTAACATTTTGTTGTAATAGCACATCAATACACGTTAGAATAAAACGAAAGTAATGTCAGTTTTGTGTAGTTTAAAGTTCATAATGGGGTTTACTTAAACATGAGGTACGTATTACTGAAATGAAGAAATTTTTATCTTGAATTAAAAAGTGAGACAAGGATATTCATAATTCAAAGTGGTAGTGAATATTAGCCGTTGTAGTTAGGTCAGGTAGTAGCGTGGCAAGCCTTCATAAGACCTATGCTATCAACTAAACTGTGAAAGGACAATAGATGTGGCCTATACACTGAACCAAACACTTGGAAATTGGCGTCCAAAAACCAGTTTTCCCTCATAACTCAAAAACTATTCATCCTATAAGAAAAGTTTTATATCAAGAATGTTTGTCACAAAAAGATCTACAACTTTTGTATTTAGCAATTTTCAATAAAATTAACCGTTTAGCCATAAAATGTAATATTTGGGAAACAATTTTGACAATTTAAAAAAAAACTAGTTACCTTTAAGGAAAGTTAAAAGAAATGTTTAAAAACAAATTTTTGTTTTCATTAAAAGATTGGAATTTTTGAACAGTTCATACCATAAAAATAACTTTTGTCTCTTCATTTATATTTTATGTGAATTATTAAATATTATACTGCTGATGCCTTCGTTTCGCTAGCAAGCTAGGCTACCGAAGCTAGGCTTCTTTATGTAATGAAGTATCTCTGAGAAAGGAGTAAAATCTTCGCTTGTAAAAGCTTTCTGAGGAATCATTCAACATTCCTGATGACTGTGCGTACATTATAGATAGCGGACACCTCTTGCACATTGTTAAATGGCTATGACCTGCTACTTACGGGGACGTAATTAATTGTTACATTTCATTTATACGGTCGCACTTCAAGGACAGGTGTGTGGTGGTTTTTTATGGATATCCTGATCAGGCAACGATTAAGTGGGTGATTATGTTGAATAAATACATATATTAATAAAAGGTCACCATGACACACCATAAAGGCGAGGCTAAGAAATAAATGTGACATCTTTGTTCCAAAACCCAAGTTAACAATATTTATGTTTTTTACATATTTAGCCCCATATTTTTTAATAAATTACCAAATGTCATTGAATTCTGTAAAATTGTCAACGTGTTTTTAATTAATCTCAATAACATAGATTTTTCTTTAAAGTTGTAGTGTAAATCCGGATGGTGGTGGTTTTTAGCGTGATGAATGTGAGTATGTGTGAAAGGATGTTGTGTATGAGTATAATATATCAATTTGAAACTTATTCATTTTTGTGCTTGATATTAAACTCATAATAACATAGTGGTATTGTTTGATATTTGTGCTTTCGCGATGGGTGGGTATGTCAGCGTTATTGTTGCTACTGTTTTAAAGTTAAAAACAAAATTTATATAGCGAGGTTGGTTCAAAACAGGTCTTTAACCTAGAGCCAACTCAGATTCTGTAATTATCTGACTATCGTATTTACGAGTAATGTGTTTATTGATTATTTTTGTTTTATTTGGTTATGTTTCATTTTATTGTATTAATGTTGTTCAAGTTTGCAATCTTGTAAAAATTGTAATACAAATGACAATTATTGAATAAAGAAAAGTAAATGTGTGCGGTCGTGAGACCCCCGTCAGGAACGAAGTTCATCACGCCTTTTCTTCAATTCTTTTACCAGCCTTAACGGCAACATACACACATAATTATAATCTTCCAATTGCTGTATATTATTAGATTGTTTTTTTTATGCAAATGTTAACCGTTTCCATACGTTTAATGTTATTATAATAAAGGTGTAGAATTAATTATAACATCAAAGCTAAGATGGTAAACACAGTTAAATGTCCATTCATTGTAAATACATTCAATAAACATAAAATGTTGGTTCATCCGTCTAGGCTTAACCTAAAATTATTGTGTGTACGTTTAATTTATTTTCCCTGTCTTAACAGCAACATAAATACAATAATTTTACGTTAGGCCTAGACTTGTACTTCCTAGGCCTAACCTAAAATATGAGTGCTTGACGATAATATCTTAACTACGCCGGACGGAACCGATCGTCTCTTAATTTAAATTGATGAACCAAAACACTTGTTTCTTGAAAGTATTTACATGCATTGCCATAGCAACCAATTAATAACACTTTTTTCGTTACCCGTATATTATATTTGGTATTGCCATAGCAACCAATTAATGACAATTTTTTTCGTTACGCATTACATTTTCTATTTGTTTACTCCTACCGCAACCCGCTTTAAGGAACTTCGTTGTAATAAATTTCATTTCATTTCATTAATAAGGAATTTTTAAGCCGACACTTTCCAAATCTAGCACCGATGCACTATGGTAAATATTAAAATAACGATAGCTGATTCGCTAAGATTAGATTACCTGTCATCAGTACTTCACTAATTCTTATGTTACAACCATGCATTACGGAGAAAACGTATTTAATTAACAGTATAAATGTATTTATACACTTTTACAGGGAACACGATAAAAATGTTTTTCCTCGCGAAACCATTCATTAGCCCAGCATTTTTCATCCAAAGAAACACAGCAGTCGTAAATAAAACAAAATGATTTTATGGCAAAAATTGTTGCGTGGAAGAACACATAAATCAATGGCGTATTCATAAAGTTTAAATTATTGTAGCGTGTTCCAGAAAGCAACGTACAAAAGTAATATATTTGTCGGGCGAAGGGGTGAGTCGGAAGGATTGGTTAGGGAGGAAATGCTAGCAAGGGAGGAATTTATTAGAAAAATGAGGCGGAAATAAAAAAAAACTCTAGTAATGTGTTCATTCTTTTGACGGTTTAAATAGCCCAGAAAATTGTAAAGGGGAAAAATCGATGTATTGCCTTTATAAAGAAGGAATGTTTGCTGGAGTTGTTGTTTTTAAATATATATTTACTCGACGTGTACGGGAGTAATTTTTCAATACCAAAGGACAAAATTGATTTAATATTGAGTGCATGTTACTTTGTTCATCCTCAACACAAACAGATCTACATTTGTCGAACACCTGGTCAATAACAATCAATAGAAAAGCATAGAAGACCATATGGAATTACTGCATTGAACACAGAAGGGCGGAATTGTGGATGTAGTAAGGAGTTTGAGATTTATTTATAAACACACCACAAGCAGACACATAATACATTAAATGGCAAACTCAAATTTAATTAAAATGGTATTTATCATTTATAATAAACAGTACCAGATAACTGCCACATACTTTCTCGCAGTTGAAACTTTATACCTTCCCAAGAATAGCATAGGAGGTGGTTATTTATAATTGCAAAAGTAGGACATACCATGGAAAATATTAGATGCATGTAACACACATCCATATTACATTATAATATTATTATTATTAAAACTATTCGATCGATTTCGAACAAATTTGCACCAAACATGTCAACTAGACCTGTATAGATGCACGAAAAAAGGTTTTGAAAATTTTTGAAAAACAGCCCCCTTTTTGGCCAAATACCCCCAAAAATCAGTTATTATTATTACCTAAACGAGAATTTTTAGAAAGATTCGGTTTTTTGCATATGGTAGGGTACATTAAGGGCTACAAATAAGCCAAATTTTATCAAAATCGTTAGAGCCGTTTTTGAGAAATTTAGATTTTTTGGCTATTTTTGGGAGGTAAAACCCCTTAAAAATCAAAAATTTGAAAAAATGTACAAAATGCCTGGAGATATTCCAGAACTACATCTACATACCAAATTTCATCAAAATCGGACCGTTGGTATGGTCTCCAGCTCTGTACACATCCTAACAGACACACAGACAATTTTTTGGGGTTACGGGAGCACCAAAACAGATAATTCTACTAAAAATTTAAATTCGAAAATTTGAACGAAAACAATACTTTCTCCATATACTACGTATATGGGGGAGAAAATAAAAATCAGGTAACCCAAGCTCCAACAGCATACAGCATACTAGGCCTATACATAAACAAATCTAGATAAAGCATTAGATTGCAATCCAGTCAAGTGAGAAAAACATGTGTCTATTTAAAGAAATATAAGACGTGTACAAATGTACAAAAGTAATATTTTAACAATTTTTATTTCGAATGTGTTTTGTTAGCGTCTGGTGTTTTTACGTTAAATGTCAGCCTGAAGATGCCGTCATCTTAACGGTGAAACATGTTGCATTAAAAAACAAAGATTGTTGAGACATACAAGGTATTTATAATCATTTATTTAATAATTTTACGTTTGCTTTTAGTTCTTTAATCTAACCTAAAAAAATCTGTTGGTTGTGAAGAATAATAAATTTATTCTAAATTTTCTAATTTGGTTGGTATGGTAACGAAAGTAAACAAACATGCGCTGTTAAGCTTTCGATCCGAATAGCTGTTTTATCAGAATTTTGTCTATTTTTACGCTTTAATATGACATTTTTTTAAATTCTTAGTGTGCGTCTATGATCCATTAAGAATTTACCTTTAAATTTTCGTACTTAAGTAGTTTTTCCTCCACGTTGATTCCAGTCAGGACAGTCAGGAATAGTCTTATATATACAGACTAGCTGGCCCGATCCGGCTTTGCACGGATAGACAAATCAAAGTTAAAAAATGTATATTAACAAAAAATATATTATATCAGTAAATATATTACAGTATGTATTTCTTATGGGGATTTTAGTAACTTTAACCGCCCAAACCCCCCTACAATTTCAAATTTTTTGAAATCCTTTCTTAGCGAGCACCTAGGGCCCCTAGAGGAAGCTACATACCAAATTTCATTTCAATCCGTTCGGTGGTTTTTTAGTAACGTTTTTTCATTACTCTCCCCCCCCCCCCCCAAACCCTCTCTAAAATTTCGAATTATTTTAAAACCTTTCTTAGTGAACACCTATAGGCCTAGAGGAATCTACATACCAAATTTCGTTCCAATCCGTTCAGTAGTTTTTGAGAAATCGTGATCAGTGAGTCAATGGATTTGGTTTTTATGTATATAAATAGACAGTTACAACTTTTCTTCTATTTTTCCAAATCTACATAATTAATAAAAATTTATCAGATATCGTTTGTTCAATTCCTACATTGTAAACATGTCGCTGGTTTTAATCCACAACGGCCGTATCATGTTTTCTGATAATTTCTCTTTCTGCGTTCGTCTTGTAAACGGCACTAGAACAAATGAAAGACAAATCGAATGGGCAAATATTTCCCTTTAATTACTGTTACTGCCAACAAACGGGCTGTTTGCTTCTTGTTAGGCTCATTTAATTTTGCAGAGAGTGGGGGTGGGGGGTTTAGTGACTCATTTCGAAATAATGAGGGCTTGGGCTTACACGAAGAAATATTAACAGAATAATTAATTAACTAATTTGATATTGTAAACACGATATGCTATAGTTTAACAGTTCTATGACAAACTGAAGAGATGTTTGGAACCTGATTAGAACTGTACAGACGAATGCGTGATTTATTTAATACCAATATTGTTTGTCTCAGTTAATTTGGCATATTGCAGTACTATTTCTTTATTAACCTACATGTTTCTTTAATATTATGTACATATTAAACCACCTTGAAAAAATTCAAGCAGATTTATTAAATCATAAAAACTTAATTTGAAACAATACTATTTAAAAGCAAACTGTATCTAGGCCTACCTGACTGTACCGAGCGGGATTTTTAACTATAAGTAAATGTGTACAATCATAAGGATTACTAATTGTAGGTCTATTTGCTAAAAAGAGTTATTTACATAATATATTATTATTATTATATATCAAGAAAGATAAAAATATTATTCTTTACTTGATATTATTTATTTCGTATTGACATCAAATAGTTTAAATGTTCTAAATATTAGAAAGTAGTATAATGTTGTAACATAATTTATATATGAATTTATAAAACTGTAGGCCTATTTGTTAAAATTCTTTATTTACTAGGGGCTCTGCCCCTGGACGCTTCGCGCCCAACCCCGCCTCGGCCTACGGCCTGAGATGGCTGCTTCGCTTCGCTCGCAGTTGGAAAACTCTCTAAAGGCTCTCGCTAATCTTTGGCTCGTTTGTACCTGGGTGAACGAGCATCGTTCAGTATTTTTAACATCTGGGTTGTATCTATAATGTATCTATTCGAATATTTAGTGACTTTGAAGGAGGTATAAAAAGAAGCTGACCTATTCGCCTTCTAAGTGACTTGAGAGGTGGTACAAAAAGAAGTTCAGATTTTAAATTTTATGCGCATTTTTCAGACTTTATGCGCGTTTTTGAAGACATAAGACCTAGCGCATTCCATTCCTGACATCAAATAACCCCTGTATGCAAATTTTCATCAAAATCGTTAGAGCCGTTTTCGAGATCCGCGATAGATAGAAAGATAGACACAAGAATTACTAATTTAAAGTAATAGGATAATATATTAAAATAAAGATAAAAATGTTATATTCATATTGACATGTGAAATGATTTAGTAGTTATTAATATTATAATGAAGAAATCAATAATGGAATATTATTATGTTTATATGCTATACGAAGATGTACGAATGTTAAACGAATGGGTATCTCTTCTCCATAATCTATACATATAAATAAAATTGAAGCGTCTATCAGTAATTTCGATATAAATACTTTTTCTAAGCTTATACGGTTATTCACTCTTTTACCAAAAACAAAACTTGCACTTTTTAATTTTTGTCTGTCTGTTTGTTTGCCCGGGCTGATCTCCAGAATGGCTGAACCAATTCTGCCGAAAATTTCATATGCAATGTAGAGGACTTTTCAGAAATTGATCTAGGCTACTTTTTATCCCGGAAATATTTAGGGTTAGTATTTAAAAATTGGTAAAAATTGTGTACAAAATTAGAGGTTTTGCGAACAGACGTGACACGTGACTATTATAAATAAAACATCTACTTTGACAAGAACGTTTGTGTTTTAATTTACTGTATACGCTCGTTTAACCGTTGTATATATATCAAAGCAGTATGAAGTAATGTGAAATGTACTCATACACGTTAAATACACCTCAAAACCTGGTTCGTTCGGTTCACTTCAGTACAAATTTTTATGTTCGTTCGGAAGTTATATGAATACGAACATTGGAGGAAAACGAGATTTTTAGCGTTTATTAATGCATAGCTAATAATTTACGTAGGCCTAAAAGGGATACATAGATCAATTTGGGCGAAACTCAGTTTACGTTTTGGGCAATGGAACTTGGATCTAAAATAGTTTTTTTTTTTAAATTACTTGTAACGCTAAAAGGCACACTATTTACCCGATATTGTTTTTATTTATTTAATCACATCTGCGAGACGTACCAGCTAGTCTCTATATTATATAAAAATGTATGTTTGTTTCTTTGTTTCTTCGTCCTCTATAGACTGAAAAACTGTTCTACCGATTCCATTTAAAATACCCATATTGATCCACATCAATGCCATGAGTGTTTAGACACTACAATTACTACATTCTAAAGGGTTGAAATGGGGTGGCTTCCCTCTATACAATAAATATACAACATCCCCGAACAGTTGAACTAACTTCATACAAGCTATGAAGATAAACATTTTTAATATTGTTCTTAAGTGATATAAAATAACATTTTCAATTCGATTTCAATTCAAGAGATGGAATGGAATTTATACCCTTAAAATTAAATAATAACCAATGCACTTGCTTTTTCTGTACGCTTAAAATCTACTCAACATATGTCACTAAAACTTTCACAGTTACTTATACACATATTATTACCAGAATTGTTTAGAGAATATGGTCACTAAAATTAAAGATATTAAAATGGGTTAACGACCCCTAAACAATAAACATAAATTTCACTAACTTGCTAAATTGCTATAAAGTTAAAATTGTGTAATATTATTCTTAAGTGATATAAAAAAAGATTTGCAATTCGATTACTTTAGTCGAAGGGATGAAATGGGATAACCCCCATAAAATTAAATAAATGAATATTCTTACTTGTTCTATTTGCTCAAAAACAACTCAACTAATTTTATCAAAAATTTTACAATTTACACATATTAGTACCAAGATTGTTCAGAGAAAATGGTCACTACAAGCAAAGAGATTAAAAGGGGGTAGCTATCTATATTCAATAAAAGTAAATTGCACTAACTTCCTACAAGCTTTAAAGCTAAAATTGTTTAATATTATTCCTAAGTGATACAAAAAACCATTTTTAATTCGATTACTGAAATCAAAGTGATGAAATTTAATAACTATATCTTTAAAATTAGATAATCATTTTTACACTTGCTTTTTCTATTTGCTCAAAAACTGCTCAACTAATTTCACTTGAAATATCAAAATTTACGCATATAGTACCAGAGTTGCTTGGAGAACGTGGTCACTACAATCAAAGATATACCTATGGGGTAGCTACCCCTATAAAATCAAAGTAAAATGTTGTAAGAATGAAAGAAATATTGTAATTCGTCGTCGCGTCGAAAAAGAGAAAGAGAAGAAAAAAGTGTAAAAGAAGAAGTAGCAGTCGCTGAGTAAACGGGTGAACTTTTAATATGTGGGGGTGGAGATGGAAAAAGGGGTTGTGCAGCGAAATAGAAATTCATATTTTATGAGGTATTCTTTACACCCCTAGTTGCATACGGGTAATATTCCCAGCGATCGATAGAGGGATCAAAATGGAAAAGTATATGCGTTTAAATAGCATATACATAATGTTGGTACATTATATGTGCACGTGATCTATATAGTAATTCTTTTATATAAATTCGTTTTACTTCGAAATTACTTATCTTTACTTTAAGTATTTATTAATACATGTAAGGTTCAATAAGTTTACTTGTGAATTAGTTCCTGTTTTACTCAACTAAAGTCGTTCAAGTTATTTCGTGTTTAAATATGAAAAAATATTTTTGGATATACTTTTAAGATTGATTATATATAAATTGCGAATGTTTTTAGCAAAGAACCCTATAAAATTAAATCGTTCTTAATTTTATTTGTACTTTATGTTTGACGCCTTACATAAGCTCAGTCCTCTGTTTCTGTTTTCTATTTACTTTGTATATGTGTTAGTTTGAGTTGTTCACTTGATACCGAGAATTGATTTATTCTCTCGAAACGTAATGAATTATTTTCGGAGTACACAAATGATGGTAAATGTCCGAACAACAATTGCAAAAAACCTTTAGGCAAATGTTTTTACCAAAGAATCCCATACAAATGTTTTATCAAGGAACCACAGGCAAATGTGAACCCCACATAAATGTTTTTATCAAAGAACCCTAGGCAAATTATTTACCAATAAACCCTACGCAAATGTTTTACCAAAAAACCCAAGGTAAATGTTTTACTAAAGATCTCTAACCAAATGTTTGACCAATACGACCTAGGCAAACGTTTTACTCAAGAACCCTGGGCAAATGTTTTTACCAAAAAAACCGTATGCGAATGTTTTACCAAAAAACCCTAGGAAAATGTTTACCAATAAACCCTATACAAATGTGTTTAGCGAAAAACCGCGTGCAAATGTTTATGTCATAGAACCATATGCAAATGTTTTACCAATAAACCCTTGTTAAATGTGTTTACCGATGGACCCTGGCAAATGTCTTAACCAAAAAACCCTTACAAATATTATTTATCATACAACCCTAGGCAATCGTTTTACCAAAAACAAAAAACCCTAGGTAAATGATCTATGAAAGAAGTCTAGGCAAATATTTCTACCCAAAACCGCTGGCAAATATTTTACTAATAAACCTTAGGCAAATGTTTTACCAATAAATCCTATGCAAATATTTTACCAATAAAACCCCAGGAAAATGTTTTACCAAAAACAAAAAACCCTAAGCAAATAGTTTACCAAAGAAACCTAGACAAATGTTTTTACAAAAACCGCTTGGTAAATCTTCGACCAATAGACCCTAGTCAAAGATTTTTACAAATAATATTGATAACATTTAGCAGTGGACACATGCTCTACAACCTCATTCCACCAATTCATTATTTTATCAAACTACCAAACAAAACTATCGAGGCACAAATCAGAACGACTTTACTCTTGTAAATAAGCCACCCAGTGTAGACCGAATCCTGTATTCAGTAAACAATGTTGTTAACACAGCTTCTACAAGCTCCTGCTGAAATAACAACAGAAATTTCAGCAACAATTCATATGGGTTGATTCTTGCCGAGCATTGGGCTAACTGAAGGAATAAATGAATAAATACATCAAGATATGATAGCAGCATAGTTATGAATAATGTATGTTCCAAGTATGCATACAATTAGTTTATGTAAGACAGAGTAGAATATTTGTTATTGAAAGTAATGTTTTCATTGCGAAAAATATGGTTATGAAAATAGTGGAAGTTTTGTTCGAGGAAATCTTTAGAACAATATAACTTAAATTTTTTATTAAAAAAGCACTGATAATAATAAGTAACTGATTATTATCCAGCTGATAACACTGAACTTAAATTAATTTGATTTCATCTTATTTAAACTTTATTTCTAAGATACAAAATATTACAAAATCACAAAACACATCTAAAATTCGCGTTTTAATTACTTGGGCTAACCTAAATAGTTAAACTTGTAGATGTTTCAAAATGAATATAGCGGTTTTATGCTTTATTTTATTTAACTTACAGTTCGTCCTAAACCTTGTTTATTGTGTCTTGTTTAGTGTTGCAACAACTGAATCAACCCTGTTTCTTAAGTCTGGTGGTAGAGGCGCATACACACGATCCTTTATGAACCACCAAAGGTAAAAATGGCGTCATATCGGGTGAACGTGGAGGCCACGCGAAACAACCTGACATCCGGCCCCTTGCGGAAAATCCAGCAGTCGGCTACAACCAGCGACCACAGAATTAAATAGACTGGTCATGCCATAAGCCTGTACATTGTGGGAATTAAAGCTAGGTCTTCCATCTTGTGTGAGGATAGAAACGTCGAGCGGGTCTAGAGAGAAGGGAAATGCCCTATTCATATACACCGTGATTTCAATAGCTGAAAATGTTAGAAAATCTTTGAAATTGTACAAACTTTTAGTTTAATAACGTGGGACGATAATGGTGTGTTCACAATTTGAAAATAAAAATGGTTTGGCACTTTAAAAATAAAACTTTTTTATACTTTTTAATTCGTGACATCAAAAATTTGCATTGCGAGAAAGATTTTTGTTTTTAGGGCAGGTGCGTCATGTAAGCGTGAGAAATGTAGCTGAAAAGCTTCATTTTCCGAAAAGTATTTTTTGAAAAAATTCGCTATTGTAGTTTCTATCGTACAACAGTTAGAACACGGGGTTCGTTTCGCGGGTAATGTGGCAACATGTAAGGGCGGCCGGGCGGCGCGGCGGCTCGCGACTTGTGAGTATTTGACTCCGCCATATTGTGTGAGTATTTGACTCTAAAACTGGCTTCACTCTTGTGTTCGACTTGACCAGTCTATTTAATTCTATGGTCGATGGCTACAAGATCGTTCCCAACCACGCACTGAGTTATCCGAGTGAGGCTGCGCACCATCTTGCTGTCAAATAAAGTTCTGTAGTTCAGCTTCTTTCAATTGAGGACAGAGCCACAGTTGTAGTACAACAAGATAAGAAACACCAGTTACAGTTGCTTCAGCAAAAATGAAAGGCACAAACAAACATTCAATTTAGGCCAAACTCGTTGTAACTGTACCATCTCGTGGGGATTCGCTGACCCCCCAGATATGACACGATCCAGAAAATCTTCATCGTCATGCAGCAACATATCGTTGGCACGAAAACCGTAGTCTGAAGACTTTAGTGCTTGTAACAACTGCAAACGATAAGGGCGTACTTGTAAGAGTCTTCTTGAAACTCTCCACACAGACGTCACTGGAGTTGCGAATTCACGACTAGCCTTCCGAACTGATTTGTTGGGACTACGCGTGAAAGATTCTCTCACTCGTTCAACACGTTTTTCAGTCTGTCAAACTGATGGCACCATCTACGGAGGCTATTATCACTTGGAAGACTATATGTGATCTTAATACGGAACGCACGGTACACTGTAACTACAGATTCACTCCTTGCAAACTGTAAAACACAAAAAGCTTTCTGATCACTAATCGCCATCTTTGCTACTAGCGCTTTCTAACGGAAGACAGAGGAAACAACGCAACCCCATAGGTGTACCAACAAAACTGTTTGAGTTGCCGTTTCATTTAATTTATTATTTATAGTTGTAAGTTAAATTTAATAAATACTACGAAGCCTTAAAACTCCGATATGCACTTTGAAAATTCCCGATTAATAAACTATTGTACTTGGAATCCTCTAGATCGATTATTGACCGAGAGGAGGCGAGGTCTCCGTTTTAGATCGACCGTTCGGCATTTCGTATGTGTCTGTCTGTCTGTCTCACGATTAAGGCCAAACGCCTTGACCGATTTTCGTGATTTTTGTATGAATGCTCCTTATTCCTAGGCCGAGCGATGCATATGTACGGTTTTTTCTATTTTTTATTTTTAACCCCATAAATAAAATAACAATGGCGGCTGCACCGTTTCTCTCAGTGTAAGCTTTTTTCCAAAGCCAGTTTGTGGCTTAACCGTAAGTCGAATTGAAAAACTACTAACATTTTGCTAGCAAATTTAATGTTCTACAAAATTGTTTCCTTGATTTTTTCCGTATCTCTAACGGTAAGCTCACAAAATGGCCGCAAACTTGAAATTTTTTTAAATCGTGCCAGTTTTTGTATTTTAACCATGTTTTTATACGTTTAGTCTTTAGATCTCTTCATATAACCTTATAGTTTTATGGAGAGGGACAGAGAGAGAGCGCTGCCTGCTGTCTTGCTCTTTCCTGTTCTACGTCAGTGTGGCCGCTGTGAGTGAGTTGTGGAGGGGGAGCCGAGATAAGGTCAACGAGCGAGGTCTACTGTTCACAGAACTACTAGTTAATTTCAGTTTTTAAACATAATATGCACACTTTTCCAATAAGAAATGTGCGTATAATGAAAATGCATATAAAATGTTGAAATTTAATTTAAATTTATTTTTAGCAGCACACAATCATAGTTTTAAGAAGTTCAATAGCAAAGCATGTTAAACAATCTCTATTTCCTGTTTTCATCTCAAAAATTTTATATTTTCGATTACCGGTATACAGGTAATATTTTGTGAACAGCCATATTTATTTTATTTTTCAGAAGCTTAACATTATAATAATTCTTCCATGTAATTTATATGGGAGAACTTTTGTCTAGAAACTCGTTTCTTAGTTTAAGACAACTATTCAAAGTTCATAACATACATTTTAATTTGAAGTTAAAACCTTCCCATATTTCGCAAAAAATTTAATTGTGTCATTCTATCACTTTAAAAGTGGTAAATAATACTGAACGTAAATGCCTTCAAACCGTTGTTGCGAGTTTTATAGTAATTTTTTATTTACAAATAACAGCTGATTAATAGTGAAATCTCACTACGTGCTTTTAATAATTAGACAGCTGATCGAAGTTGGACAAGGCTCCGATGCAGTAAACAAGAAAGTAACTTTTATGAAGTAGTTATTACACCTGCACAAATGTGTTCGTTTTAAACTTTGTGATTTTATTCAGTGAGTGGTAAAATATTTATTATTAACTATAAGATGACAAAATTACCAAATTTCTAAATGTAATAATTATCTGATACGGTTAAATGTTTAATGTGCGTGAAAAACGTAATGAAAAATGCGTGTAGGTTATTACATTTGTACGAGTGTCTAGAAGGCTCCCCCCAATACTCGCTTCGCTTACTAACCCCGCGGCGAAGCAAATGAAAACATATTATTGTACACTATAATATTTTCACGAAAATGACGATTGAGTACGACATAGATTTTATACTTTTATATTAAAGAGAGGCAATTCAAGTTAGAAAATGTGATAAGGCAAAGCAGTATTTCAAACTGGTCAAATAGACCTAGTAAAGAATAAAATTGGCGTAATGTTTGAATTATGATACGGTAAACCTATATGTTTGTGATTTCGCTTATTTTTTGTTTGAGTTTGTTTATACTTTGTGAACATAACCTAAAAAAGCTGTTGGCTTAGAAAAATAATTAACTGTTTCCAAATTGCCAAAGTTGGTTGCTATGGTAATGAATGTAAATGCATTTGAAAAACGTGTGTTGGTATAGAATAGACACCATCTACAATTGTGTTGGATGAATTTTGATTCAAATCAGATGTTTTATTTGTTATTGGTATGGAAGTGAACCCCGTATTTTAAAATTTTCCATCCATTAAAATGAATATTTAACAACATTCTCGCTTAGTGCACTTCCAAATTGTGGTATTAAGTTACCCTGCAAATTGTAAAGCTCTAGCTAGCATAGTGTTGTCTGTACGTTGATTATGAATCAATCAATCAGACAGGACTTCTTTTTTTATATAGGCTATATAAAAATAATCTATATACTGCGTATATAAAAATGAATGTTTCTTTGTCCCCTATAGACTCAAAAACTATTCGACCGAATTCACTAAAAATTTCACAGTTTACCCATACCATTGTCAGGAGTGTTGAGACGTTACAGTTGCTATACAGTCTAAGTGGTTGAAGTGGAGCTGCTACCCTTGTATAGTAAATATAAATTAAACCGACTTCCTAAAAGCTATAAAGCTAAAATTATGTAATATTATTTTTAATTGATATAAAACACCATTCGCAATTGTAATAATTAATTCAAAGGGATAAAACGGAGTAACTACCCTTAAAATTTAAATTAATAATAATCCATTCACTTACTTTTTCTATATGCTCAAAAACTACCCAACTAATTTCACTAAAAATTTCACAATTTATACGTACTAGTACTGGGATTGTTTAAAGAACCTGGCCACTACAATCAAAGAGATTAAAATGGGGTAGCTACCCTTATACATTAGAAATACATTGCTATAGCTATCTAGAAGCTATACAACTATATTTGTGTAATATTATTCTTGAGTGAAATAAAAAAACAGTTTGCAATTCGATTACTTAATTCAAAGTAATAAGATGTCATTGCTACCCATCCTTATATATAATTCTGTAAGCAAAATTTTAGATTCAAAATTGTGGGAATTTGGTAAGTCGGAGGATGATGGGAGGGGTGTCAAATTAAAGGTATCGATTCAAGGAACGAGGGAAAAATATAAGTTTTTTCTAAAATTAAAAACTAAGGGGTTCTTGAGATCCCCGAAAAACGAAAAATTCACATAAGAAATACATGAGAATTTAAAAACATAAAACAGCTGTTCTGCAGTTTACATTAAAGCATTTGGTATTAAATAAATAAATTAAAAACATAAAACAGCTGTTCTGTAATATAATATGACAGTTAAAGTAAATTATATTTTTAAATAAAATCTGCTACTTATTAACCTATAATAGATACACGTTGACACACACATAGAGAAACCTTATAAGTGTGATTTTTGGAAGGTTGTATGGCTGTTCTATTAACTCTTCATACATTTATACTAATATCATAAAGAGGTAAAGTTTGTTTGTTTGTTTGTATGTAGGGGGTAATCTCTGGCACTACTGAACCGATTGAAAAAATAGTTTTACTGATAAAAAGCTACATTTTACCTGAGTAACATAGGCTATAATTCATTTCGATAAAAACCTTTTTTTATTTGAATATTTAAAAATTTAGTCGGAAAAAATTCTTAGGTTAGGCCTAGAATGATAAACC
>JAGFPH010016813.1:0-18672 GCA_018207615.1 Philaenus spumarius
AATTTTCTAGGATATTACAGAATGGCCAGACAGAATGTTCTAGGATATTACAGAATGGCCAGACAGAATGTTAACACAATTTTAATAAAATTACAACTTTGAATACTTATAACTCGAAAATGAAGGCATCTATTGAAAAACAGTTTGCGCCGTTGTTTTTTCTTAAAATTTCACATTGATATAACGTGTCACATAACTACCGTCACGTTTGAAAACATAAAGTTGAATCCAATATGGCGGACCCAAGATGGCGGACAAATATTCCAAAACCATCAAAATGTTAGATTTAAACAAAATTCATACAGTCCTATATCTTTGTCAAAAATACGTATTTAAATATTCATGGCAGAAACTTTCAAGTTCGAATTGATTTATTTACATTAATCTCAAGCATTGCTGATAATGTAAACTTATCACGTTACAAAGTTCTTGTTTCTTTGCACACAGTGTTGTCACTGCGGTCAATTGGTATACGTATATCTTGTCTTATCGTTATCAGACGCCGAGATACGGTCTGCTACAGCTGATCGTTAATCTAGCGGCCATTTTGTGAATTACTGTTTCAAGACGGTCAATTCAGTCGTGGAACTGTTTCGAAAGTGCGAAGTTGGTGTTGTTCCGGCGCAGGGAGTGAGGAGTGTTTTGATCTTTGGTGGGTTGCTTGGTAACCTTAAAATTTGTTTCGATTAACAGACGATACTAATGGAGACGATATTTTTACGAAAACATGTTGTACTAAATTTTTTAAGATTATTTTTACTGAAACCAATTGATTGGTCGATATAGAAAACTTGTAAATCCCATAATTTCGTCTTACACTCTAATCTTGTCTCTCTGTTTGGTGTTGAAAATGTAGATTAAATTATCACAGTTACAAGAAAAAATTATAGAGTTTTCTAAATTGTGATATGTTTATGTTTAACCTACTGTCAGACGGATTGACGCAACACTATTTTCCTGTTTCTAATGAAAATCGACATATTCTAGTGGATACGTGAATTTGTTCGTACCTTTGTTACGCCAAGGTACGTTTAGAAAATCTTAAATATTTGTTTTGGCAACATTTTTTCTCAATCCATTACAGTAAATGCACTTGATTTAAATATGTTTTAAATAAAAGCGAAATACCACTCACTAACTCACTCATCACGATTTCTCAAAAACTACCGAACGGATTGAAATGAAATTTGGTATGTAGCTTCCTCAAGGGCCATAGGTGCTCACTAAGAAAGGGTTTGAAAAAATTCGAAATTTTAGGGGGGTTTGGGGATCAAAGTTATTAAATCACGATTTCTTCAAAACTAGCGTACGGATTGTAATGAAATTTGGCATGTAGCTTCTTCAAGAGTCATAAGTGTTCAATAAAAAAGGGTTTTAAAAAATTGGAAAATTTTAGGGAGGTTTGGGGGGGGTAAAAATTACTAAATCACGATTTCTTCAAAACTACCGAACAGATTGGAATGAAATTTGGTATGTAGCTTCCTCTAGGGCCATAAGTATTCACTAAAAAAGGGGTTTAAAAAATTGGAAATTTTAGGGGGGTTTTGGGGGTAAAAATTACTAAATCACGATTTCTCCAAAATTACCGAACAGATTGGAATGAAATTTAATATGTAGCTTCCTCTAGGGCCATAGGTGCTCACTGAGAAAGGGTTTGAAAAAATTCGAAATTTTAGGGGGGGTTTGGGGGATCAAAGTTATTAAAAAACGATTTCTTCAAAACTACCGAACGGATTGGAATGAAATTTGGTATGTAGCTTCCTCTAGGGCCATAGGTGCTCACTAAGAAAGGGTATGAAAAATTTCGAAATTTTAGGGTTGTTTGGGGGGATCAAAGTTATTAAATCACGATTTCTTCAAAACTACCAAACGGATTGGAATGGCATTTGGTATTTAGCTTCCTCTAGGTGCTCACTAAGAAAGGGTATGAAAAATTTCGAAATTTTAGGAGGGGTTTGGGGATCAAAGTTACTAAAATCACAATTTCGGATCTTTTATTATTATGACAATAGTGCCTTTTTTATTTAAGATCTATATATATAAAAGCCAAATACCACTCACTGACTGAACACTTAAAAAAAATACAATTACGTTAAAAAGACTGAAAATACCAACCACCACGGGCAACGCCGTACGGGTCAGCTAGTGTAGTTATATTTTTAGAAATTCATAAATCATATATTTTACTTTGATTTTCAAAATAATAGTGTTTATAACAAAATGCCGCCATCTTGGATTCCACGTCAGGAGTACTAATTAAAAACACGTGATCAGTTAATGATATGAATCGGAAAGATAAATAGAACATTACGTAATAAGATTTTCTGTTTCATAATTTAAACGGCTCGTGTAGTTACTGAGGCTGTTTTTTTAAATCTTTATAATGTTTAAAAATAAGGCAATTAACGGACAAGTCCTTCCGAAAGAAATGTATCGTACCGTGACCGAATTGTTCAAAACTGCCTCGAGAGTAGTAATCGATATTGTATTACGAGAAAGATAGGCTAGAGTGTTAACCAGGTCTAGATTGTATTTATTGTGATCTATTTTAATTATCTCCGTTTGCAGAGTGTTGACAAATGACCTATATCAATCAGAAACTTTCAAACTAAATACCAACGAAAGTTTTTACCCAATCGGTTCTTCGACTTCTGAAATAATCCCGAACAATCTAAAAACTAAACTCTCCTCGCCCAGTGTTCAGATTTGAACTCAAACGTTCAAGGTTTTACAATCTTGAGTTCCCCTCGTTCAAACAGCTGGCAGACATGTGTCCGCTTGTAATCATTGTTGCGTAAAGAAAACACTCCAGCTTGAACGTTGTCATGACAACGAGACTGATTGTTGTAGATACTTGTACGTCGCTTGAAGGAGGATGTTAGTGTTCGGTCCTGCAGAAGTTTTAATTGATTAAGAATTACTAAATTGAATTAGTTGAAGATTTAAAATGGCTGAAATCATATTTAATTTATGATTGCATTTTTTAATGACTTTTGATATTCTCATTTATGACACTTAGCTTCTTCAAACTTCACAGAGGGAACATGTTTGAAAATGTTTACAAAAATGAAGTGACCTACCCACACCCCCATTAAACAAAATTCCAAAATGTTTAATGACATTATAGCTGGTGATATCTCAAATTTAACAACTTAAAAATATAGATTCTTTGTTTAAAAAAAACTTATATCTTCAAATCCGTTCAGCCATACTCGAAAATGAGCAGTCAAGACAGTTCTGATATTTGTGTTAAAAGTTTATGTTTTAGATAAATCATTCGTTATTTTTAATTGACGAAATATATTGAGCTTTTGCAATTCAGACATAATATGTTACCAATAAGTAACGTTTGTTGAATGTAATTTGTCTTACCACCATTATTTCTTAGACCAACCTTCTGTATTTTTAGCTACTGTCTTTGCTGAACTACCGCTAAATCTTCTTCTGATTGCCAAATCAATCGTGATTAATTTTGGATAAAGGGGAAACTTTTATAACTTATGTTTGTCTGTAAATCTTGGAAGAATTTCTCTAAAATAAATAAAGTTATCAATCAAGAATTTGACATTTATAAAACAGCAAATCCGCCAGTTTTTTATTACAAATTATAATTTTTCAGTGCGGTCCATCTAAAGAACCGTATCTACTGTTAATGTATTTTCTATTATTTAAATAGTCCTACGAATGTTGCATTGAATTCCAATCTTAGACAACATGTTAGGCTATATCGTAGACTAATCTCACGCTGTGAAAGTTAGGTTATGTTTGCTTAGAATTTTCAATGTTATCTTATCTTTGACGTAGCATTTATGTGGTTTTGTTATTTGGCCTTTAATTTAGACAAAAAATAAATAAATTGGCGTTATACACTTTAACAGTTAGGTACATAATATATTATTGGTGAAAATACTTAATTAAAATCTGTTTGGGTGTTTCAAAAAGGAGACTAATAATTCACTTAATTATTGCATCATTTACAGTAAAAGAGGTCTTAAAATGCTTAGTTTTCCATATAGCCGCCATTTTGTTTGTTTTACTACAAAATGTGTGTCTCCAAGAACGGTTTAACCGATTGATTTGAAATTTGACATGGCCTAAAAATACGTTTGAACTATTTAATGAAAAATAAACAGCTCCATATACAGTGTGTTCATAAAGTTCTTTTAACCCCCTTTATTATTTTTGTTATTAAAAATAAGTTAACAAAACTTTGTATATATCTTGTGTTGCATAACAGGACGAATTTGTTGACATATCAAACCTTTATGATTTTGGGGAGCTTGAGTAGAGGGGTTACAAATTTAAAATATAAAGGTAAGTCATGTAATACACCATTGTAAAGCTTATTAATTAAAAGAGACACAGAATGGCGCAAACTAGAGCTTAGTATCTTGCTTCGTTTCAAAGTAATGGACAATCAAAGTTCTGGAAAATGATAATGTTATCATAGCATCAAAGCAGGTTATTAATTTGTTAATATTAGGAGTATGTAGGTTATGTATTATTTTCCAGAACTTTGATTGCCCATTACTTTGAAACGAAGCAATTAAGCTATAGTTTACGCCATTGTGTTTCTCTTTTAATAATCTTTTCAATGGTGTATTACATGTCTAGGTACCTTTATATTTAAAAATGTTAACCCCCTTGCCCCCTAAGCCCCCCAAAATCATAGAGGGTCAGATATGTCAAAACATTTGTCCTGTTATGCAACACAAGATATATACAAAGTTTTGTTAACTTATTTTCAGTAACAAAAATAATAAAGGGGTTAAAAGAACTTAATGAACCCTCAGTATATAAATGTGAGACACTTTCAATAACGTTAAAAACAGTACATGCACAAATCAAAAAGCTTGCCTTGTGAGATGAAAAAAAAACTTTAGAACAGATTCTCTCAACTAATATGTTTATTTATTCAAACGCGTTTCTTCGGTAATGTCGCCATCTTCAGTTATGCACGAGTTTCAATAAACAAACTAAGGCTAACGTTTTGGAACTCTAACAATTAATTATAGTTTGATTATTTACTCGTGCATCATAGATGATGACGGCATTGTCGTTGAAACGCGTTTGAGTAATCAACGTATTATTTGTGCACCAATGACTGAAAAGAAAATCACTCATAGTTTTGATTCAGTGAAAGTAGTAAAGGTGGACGTTTCGGAAAGAGGGTGTTTCGAAAATACTATTTGTAAATTAATAATAATATTTGATCAAAATATTGTTCGGGGGATGAGAAGCGAACATAATTTGTGATGAAAAAATGCGTCTAAAATAACTCAATCGGTTCGGATTATCGAGACCCCACTCTACTTATAGTTTCACGTTAAAAACAGAACGTTTGTCTTATAAAGATTCTTTAAATTATTTTCACAGGTAAACATTTTGTTATTGTTAATCTAAACCTGACTTATGATTGAAATTAAATAATGTGCAACCCAAAAAGCAATAACCGCGACAAAATCAAAGTGACCAATTACAAGATGAAGTGATGTAAAAGTGAGGTTAGGTCATGGTTAACTCTTGACGCGGATAATGAGTGTATCGGAGGATGAAGTGCCAGTTCAGGAATTGGAATTCGATATGTGGGAGGGACAATTTGAGTTTGTCGGGAACCAGTACAACGGCAACTACGAGGACTCGGAGCTCTCATACAATGGGAACAATACTTACGACGAAAGTGTGGATCTGTTCAGACCCGCGTTGAAAAAACGTAACGGTCTGAAGAAGAACGAAGTGCAACTGTGGTGCGAGGACCTTTCGGGACATGTAAGCTATTTTATAGGTTGTACTTTAGTGTAGTTTTCTAAGTTGACTGTAATTATTCCTTTCCTTTCATATTTGGAAATCATGGTATTCTCAATACGATTTTTTGAAAATATTATTTTAAAACTAAGGCAGACCACATTATGCGTAAAAGGAGCCCCTTCGAGAATCCAAAATACAATATTGGATGCACATATTAAATTACTGATAACTCTAAGCCTAGTTGAATAAGATATGACTTTTATTTAAAGGGCTAAATTAGGTCCACAGAACCTTTCTTCCACTTAACCTCAAAATACAAAAATAATTCATAATACAATATTTACATACACACAAAACAATCTAAAATAGAAAATAAAATAAATTTTATTAAGGATACTTCAAATAAACAAGCTTAAGACGTTAAGAACAAATTGACAAATAACGTTATAAATCAAATAAACATAGTTCATTTTAACAATAAATAAACGGTACCAGGAACTGGCACATACTTTCTCACAAACATATTTAAATTATTAAACAGATTCACTATGACTTGTAGGGTGGGGTAGGAGAGGTGATTTTTTATTGAAGTAGGAGATTAACTAATAAATATTATTATTATTATTATCTAGAGAGAAAACTATTCGATCGATTTCGAACAAATTTGCACCAAACACGTCAATTAGGCCTGTATAGATGCACGAAAAAAGGTTTTGTAAAATTTTGAAAAACAATACCGTTAAAAACCCCAAAGATCAGTTATTATTATTAATATTAGCTAAACGAGAATTTTTAGAAAGATGCGTTTTTTTTTTTTTTTTTTGTTGCATATGTAGGGTACATTAAAGGCTACAAATAACTGATTTTTTGGGGTGTTTTTTTGCCAAAAAGGGGGTTGTTTTTAAAAAAATTTCAAAACCGTTTTTCGTGCATCTATACAGGCCTACTTGACATGTCTGGTGCAAATTTGTTTGAAATCGATCGAATAGTTTTCGCTCTAGCTTTGTATACATACATACAGACATACATATATACAGACTGACATTTTGTAAAAACCACTTTTTTTGGACTCAGGGGGTCTCAAAACAGATATTTCCCCAAAAAATTCAACATCGATTTTTTATGCGATCACTATACTTTCTCTATACTATAGTATAGTGAGAAAGTAATAAGTAACACAACATAATGTAGCCTACTAAATACAAAACCTATAATTCAATCACTCTTCCTGACATAGGCCTACTATAAAATAACACATCCTGGGGGAGGGGGGGCATATGCTATGCCTCATCTTGAGGATGGCTGAAATCATATTAATATAAAGATACATAGATCAGGCAACAGGTACTTTTACATGGAAAAATGTGGGAGAGATGGAACTTGGTAATATAGTACATTTCGACATCCTAAAAAACATACAAGTTTCCACCCCACCCCTTTAAGCTTACGCCGCCATCTTGGAAAATGGTGGCCAAATTCCGATCTTCCAAATAACTTCAGTTTGATACGTCCTAGAAAAAACTTCACAGCACACAAAACAGATTCAATGCTTGTTACGATGTGTCCCATAATTTATCACTTTATAATTTTCATTTTTCGAATCGTGTACAATGAAAAACAATAATAATTATTACTATTATTAAAATAAATTATTACAAAAACAAGTGTGTACGCAATTGTTAGAATGTAAATTAACATAAATTTCTTATTTAGAAATTACTATTATTATTAAAAAACATTAATAACAATACAAAAACATTAATAATAAATTAAATTTCTTGTGAAAATAAGGTGTGTGGCAGTTTTTATAAATACACAACACACTTGATGGCACTTAAGTCGAAAACTGTTTATTTAACAAACATATTTTTTAGAGAATTTATCCACTATAATTTGAATACGAAGTTTTTTATCTAGGACGCACCAAATTTGTCCACCATTTTCCAAGATGGTGGTGAAACTTAAACTGTTGGAGGACGCTTTTTTAGGTCGAATGTACTATATTACCAAGTTTCATCTCTCCCGCATTTGTTTCCAGGTAACTTCGTTTTAAACGCCCTGCTGCCTGGGATATAGTGAACTGTGTACGGCTATTTATTGATTTTAGATAATCCGGAAGAAGTTCCACGAGCGACAGGTTGTACCAGTGAAAAATTGATTAGGCTATACATTCCCGTCCTGCTTTGGAATTATGAGCGTTTTTGAGCCAATCGTAGTGTTGTACCACTGATGTTTGAGGTCAAATCTTTTTGCCAAGCGGGTCGGCACTCTTGTTAAAATACACAATAGGATCGTAAATCTTAGGGTTTTAGAAGAAATATTTGCCTACAGTAAGATAACATGATCGCTTTTAAATCAAGTATGAATCTTAAAAAGTAATTTTGAGGCCGATGTAATTTATTCGGCATTCCGAAAGTCATATTATTTACAATAGGGGCTCTGCCTGTGCTCGCTTCGATCGCCATCCCTTACGGTGACATATTATGGTGATGCCATTGGAATACCACAAAATCCCTAATTTTGTTAATAATTTTTACATTTTTTCAATTTTTTAATAGGAATTTTTATGGAAATGATGATTGATTAGGACAGAGGCACTTGGATCTAAGTTGGGTGGTGGAGGTGGCTCTGACCTGTACATACTATTGTAAGACATACATCGAAATATACACGCAATATCCCCAACATTTGTCCACAAAATCATTAATTTTGTCCATAATTTTTACATTAAAAAAATTACAGGAATTTTAAATATTTTCTGAATAAAAAGTAGCTTAAAATATTCTCTTAAAAGTCCTCTAAGTGATAATTAAAGTTTCGTCAAAATCGGTTCAGCTATTAGCTCGGCCAAACAGACACACCGGTCATGTGGCACTTCGTCTTAAAGTTCTATTTAAAATAATCAAATTATTTATTTAATATTTTTTTAATAAATTTAAAATATTTGAGTTACAGCCATTTCGATTTTTTTTAAACTGACTTCGAGTGGTTCACCAAATACTCCCAAATATCGTTGTGAGGCATATCGTTTGAAAGCTTATTTAATTCTGAATCCAAAAAGAACAATAATTAGTTTTTTTTAATAGTACAGCAAAATGGGGCAAAATCGGAAAACACGATTTCGATGGTGTTTTACCCGCCATTTTTAATCGGGTTAAGATATGGATGTGTAAATTTCTCCGTTGGTTTTCTTTTGAAATTCTACATCGAAATGAAAAACGTTTAAGTCGACTCCTACATCTTAGAAAATTTTGTAAAAAAATAAAATTTACGAAATCGAATTGGAAAAGCAATATTTTTGGTCAAGCACTTTAAAATAAAAATTTTTTGTCTCTTGAAATTTTTTCTAAAAACTCTTCCTTTTCGAGATATTAGCATCCTTTTTGCCGATTTATTTCAACACGTTTAGGGCCGCCATTTTGTTTTTGGGGTCCGATTTTTATTTTCTTTATGTCATTTTCCTAGTCTTAAATAGACCTTTAAAATCACATGACCATACTTCCCATTTAAAAATTTTGAGTTGCCCCTAAAATCCTCCATTTTTAGGAGACACTCAACATTTTCGATTGCTTCAAAAGATATTTTGGGTTAAGTTAGTATCGTTCCCAAAGGATATTTGTTTGTTTTAACAATCACAAAAGTTAAAGGGGAGGGGAAGTGACTTTATAACCACCCTGTATAAAAAAAAAAATAAACCTAAACATAAAATTTATATATTTACAGTGAATTAACTAATCACATCGTAAAAGCAAAAATAACGAAACGTAAACATTCTCAGTGTGAACTCATAGTAATTCAACATTCAATTACACTAGGTTGGCAACACTACATTATTTCGTAAGAATTCGTCTGCGATGATATCAGCAGGGAGGCGTAAACAATAAACTTATTTCTTCTACAAACAGTTCGTTTAAGTTAAACAATTCCGAAGTAATAGGCCTACAAGATAATCATATCTCTTGATTTATATTTTTAGACAAAAGAACTGATAAATATTTCTTTGCACTGCAAATATATAGGCTACAACTTGAAATAAAACTATATGCAGTAGTAATAAATAATATAAATATTAGAGGGGTGGTAAAGAAAAAGATATAATTTACTAAACCATTACGCAACTGATTATAAAAACTATAAATTACTGAAAACGATCGGCTAATTGAAAATATCATTTTTAATTTCACTGTGCTACAAAATACTTGAACATACTCTATTTCGTTTACATAATTTACAAAATCTTTCAATTGTATTCTAATCCTAGTATTCGATCTGGTTAATTACTAGTGATTCATATTTTAATTGTTTTTAATGCTTTAAAAACTGGAAGGTTAGATTACATCATGGATATTTCAATTCCTTATCAAGTGGCATTCCACTTCCTGCCTTATTGTAGTGTTTCGTAACCGAATGACGCTTTGGATTAAGGCTAGGAATCGAAACTTAAAAGCACATTTGATGCTACTACCGAACTAACCCATTAGGTGCCTTTAAAGAAATATTTACCATCTACTCGTTTATATGTCACAATATACAATATCCAGAATGGATACATTTGGCAAACAAGGCGAAAAACGTGACTTTCAGTTGAATTATTTGAAAACAGAACTTTGTCTTTCGTTGTCTAGAGATTATATATTGAGGTTTTCTGCAAAATATAGACTACTTTATATGGTTAAATTGAACAATAAAACTTCCATTAGAAGGTGCTTACAAGCGATATTCCAGTCACATGAAATAGCATTGGGCAGCCTGATCAAGGTTGATTTCGCTCACTCTAAGTTCGATGTTTTTTGTTTGTATTCCAGTGGTATTACATACCCTTGTGTTTTACTTTAGACTTATCGGTTGCGTCACATTTTAAAAATGTTTCCGTACATTAATTCTTTGGCTTGAATAATTGATTTATTGCAACTAAAAGCAGTGGTAATTTACGTATATTCTCTGTGAAAGAGCAGCACCCTTTATCATAGCGACAACATATAATTAGTCCTTTTTCCTTTAATTCTTTCTTTATACATACGGTATAATCTTTAAGTTTAATGTCATTAGCCATCCCCCAGTTTATGAAAAAGATACAAAAAAATTTATATGGAACTGTGCGCTTCACAGTTCCACCGGCGTGGTGTTTGGCTGTTATGCGCATGCACACATAAGTAGCTTCACGTGAGGCTGCGAAGGAGAGAGAGCACTAGGCCTATAGCTCCCGCAGCGCTAACTAGGCACGCTGGTCGAAGGTAGTTTTTTTACTCTGCTTGTGGTAATGAGGCTATGATTTCACAAGGAACAAATATATTTACTATAGACATTTGTCGGACAGTGAAGCAACAGATTAACATTGCACAAGCAGAACGTGACACTTAGTTTTATTGTTAAACTAATCAAGGAGAAAATTATTGATATTTTAGCGCAAATTAAAACAAGAACGGATTTCTTTTTTAAATGAATATATGAAGCTTGAACTGTGACAATTTAGGTTAAGAAAATATAAAATGTTTGACTTTGTTCGTTTAGGATTTTTTAAAGTTTCTGAATACATTTTCTATTCACACATGTTTGTTTCCTTTTACACAATTTGTAAACAAAGGCTAAATATTTTCTGGTGCAGCACTTTTAGCTACCAACCAATGATTAAAATAAAAGACAACATCAAGCATCTGCGAGTTTGTTACATTGTGCAGTAAACGAAAACTTTTGTTAAATACTGATTATTGTAAATGTGTTTAAATTTAAAACTACTTTCATGGCCAGTTCGAAAAACCCGTAAACATAACCCTTGGATGTAAAACGCTTCATGTAAATTTAATAATTCTTAAGTAATATGCTTACAAGATGATCTTATCTCTTGATTACAATTTTTAGACAACTATAAACTCTATGCCTGCTACTAGTTGCCTTGCTCAAAACTTTTCAAGTGCTCAAAAAATTAGGACTGTACCGACTCTTCCTTATATACCAATAGTGCTATCTGACGGTAGCGTAGTAAACTAACAACACAGGAAATAACGCCCTTTTGCCCAACAGGATATTGGTTCGTTTGATGGTGTCCGCATCTCCTGTGTAACCTGCAATTAACCACTTATTGGCCGCCGTTAAGCCTCCACTTCCGCGGTCAGATTCAACTGGAATTGAGACTGATTAACGATATCAATCGGCTGACTTTGACAATGAAGATATCCTTTTACAAGTTGAGTAGAGATTTGTTAATTGGATGTCAATATGGTTCGTTTATAATTCGTACTATTGATCATTCGTACATTGCCTAGGTCATACATTGGAGGTCTAGGTGAAAGCAAATTTCACTGATATATTCCAGACAAACAAGCTATTCAGCGCGTTCGTGAGTAGACCAATTTCACAAATTATTGGTTAAAAGCCTAAAACATATAAATTTAATTTTGAAAATTCGCTTAACTTACGTCAATGGTTCAGATGCTTGATTAATTTTTTAACTGTACTTTACTTAGGCCCTGCTACTTTCTTAAAGAACGTGAACACAATTTGACCTAACACTTTGTTTGCTTACTCGTCAACTTAAACCTTAAAAACTACAAACTTCACAAGTGGTAATGGTAATGTAATACTTAAAATATCGAGGAGAAAAATTACAAACAAAACAAAATGACAAAGTTTAGTCAGTAAAAATGATAATCGTCAAATTTGACAATAACAGAAATGTGGTAGAATATTTCTGTGCTTACAAAGTTACTAAGTTTCTTTGACACTAAACTACTTAAAACGTTTTCAAACTCTAAGTTTTGCAGAACGACATTTTCACTGGCCATAACAGCGAGTAATGCAAGTCTGTTTTGCACCATTGTAGACCTTGACAGGTTTTAACAATTTCATTTTTGAGAATCATCTTTCACCGGTAACATTGCTGATCTTCAGTGAATATCTTCAGTGCTGTTGATACATTGGGAAAAGTAGAAGCCAAAGAAGAAGCTGTTGTCGATACCAATAGTTTATTGTATGAAATTTTTGGTTTTGTTTGTCCAAGAAAGCTTTTTTTACAGAGGTCCTTGGCAGGACAACTCCCAGGGCAGCGATAGCTTTGGAGTCCTAAAATGTATGTTTTCTTTGCTTTATGGTTAATCCGGTATTGCACACAGGCCCCTGGCTGAGATTCTCCCGTGGCCGCGATAGCTTTGGGGCCCTAAATCAGCAGCTTTTATGCTTTATGATTTATCTGGCATCGCACACAGGCCCCTCTCTGGGCCGCAAAAGCTTCGGGGCCCTTTAGCGGCTGCTTCCTTTGCGTTATTTTTAATCCGGCACTGCATTTTGAGTCTTTCGCGTTGCGTCAAGTTTGTTATTAGATCCTACAAAATACGTTTCAATCCTAAACAGTGCATAAACGACAGAATCAATGATTTCCCCATGTTTATCCTTAGGGAACAGAACATTCTTCTTTGAACAGAACGATCTCGCACGCTTGTTCCTTTTATCTTTCTCTTCAAGTAAATCATCCACACCAGGCCTAAACGTCAACACGTTTAGTTGTACACAGGGACTCGTTACCTTCGAAGTACGCTGTAAAAAGCCTCTGTAAACACAAACATTTCTGGAAGTGTTTACACTTGAGGCCGTTGTTTACGTTTAGATAAGGTAGGCCTGAGGTACTGCATGCATTCTTTCCGCCAGTCTTGTTCACACCTTGGTATGCAGTGAAATGGCTTTATACGGGTGCAGATCTAATGTAAGTCGAATCCGATTCAATTAAATTTCACTAGAGTATTTAAAGTTTAAAATGAGTCTTAGACGATGGAAGTAGAAAGCTTTAGTATTGACACTTCTTCATATCTCTAGATGCTTTCCGCATTTTAAAAATGCACGATAAATTATGCGTTTGTTTGTCCACATTGGATATTCTTTCCATTTATTTAACTAATTACACGAATGTAGTGTAAATTTTTATCTCAGATTTAAATTTGATCTAGGCCTATATTTTAAAGAACAGATCTTCTCGAAAATTGCGCTTCTTATATCACTTTATCATTCTGAACATAAATAATTTTGATTCAATTTGTGAATCTACTAAAAATCCAGAATTTACGAGTTCTATAAAATGAGATTTTTTACGAAACTAGGACATACTTTTTAATATAGACCCACTACAGAGTCATAAAAAGAATAATGGAATTAGATTTTATGGCGTGCCTCCCTTGGGGGCGTAGAAGAATTTCAAGGGAAGCGTGAGTGTATTAAAAAGTTATTGGAATGAAACTATTTAAGAAATTCCAATCTTTAAATTAAAACAAACATTAGTTTGTTAAACATTTCTTTATAACAATCTCTTAACACTAATTGAGATTTAAATTGTTTTCCAAATATTGCATTTTATGGCTGAACGGTTAATTTTATTGAAAATTGCCAAGTAAAAAAGTTGTAGTTCATTTTGTGACAAACATTTTTTACATAAAACTTTTTTATAGGATGAACAGTTTTTGAGTTATGGGGAAAACTGTTTTTTGGAATTTTCCAAGATGGCAGCCTTAGCACAGGTTCTTTTTGCAAAAACTTTTAGTATGTTATTACAGTAGCTAAATACAACATGCATACCAAATCCCTAGCTTATAAGAGTTGTTTTAGGTAATGGGGTAATTTTGATTTTAGATAACTACACTAGTAAGAAAACTTGGAAATTTGTGTACACAATCGTATTTACGTATTAAGATTAGTATGTGTGAGGGAGCTTGTGCAATTCTTTTGTAAAATAGGCCTTTGTAAAATACAGTCTAAAAATTATTGTCAGTTTAATAATTGACAATGTCACGACTAAGTCGAATAAAATCGAACATCGCAAACAATAGTTATATTCACAAATTGCGTAAAACAATGCACTTGTGTTCTATAAATATATGAATACTAGAGAGCACCACCTTCTGCTCGCTCCGCTCACCAACTCCAAGCAAATTCAAACAGATTATTGAAGTGATAACTTCTATTGGCCCGTTGGGCACTTTCGACTTGGCTATGTTTTCGAAATCTCGCGTCACGCCAGATTTCTCGCGAGATCTTGCATCACGCCAGATTTCCCGCGAGATCTCGCGTCACGTCAGATTTCTCGCGAAATCTTGCATCACGCCAGATTTCCCGCGAGATCTCGCATCACGCCAGATTTCTCGCGAGATCTCGCGTCACGCTTTTGTTTAGACACAAGTCAGATCGTGGAGAGGGAATATTATTAATACATTATTTACATTTATTAGCATAGCAATCAAATTAACACATAAGAATTAGTTAATATAATATAACAGATGATTTCGCCCATCATCTGTAATTCTTAAACAAAACCCAGCGGAGATTATATTTTGGGGTTATGTTTACAACTTCAACCATTAAAATTTCTTGTGATGTTAATTTTCTTATATATTAGTTATACAACTAATGTAGGCTTCTATAACTATAAGTTATATGGGCTTCTACACGTTATAAGATTTGCTTTGGGGTTATAAACTGTATATAAAACTAACCTTTGATCATCAATATATTCGTTTATACAAATTTAAAGAAGGATACCTACTGTTTAACTTCGCAAACATTCGTACATCTTTGTATAACATATTTGATTATTAATTTCTTTACTGTAATATTAACAACTTCTAAATCATTTGATCTATCAATATGAAATAAAAGGTAACTAAAAGATAATATTTTTACCTTTCTTTAAATATATAATAACGGATATAAATAAACAATTTGAACAAATAGGCCTACAGTTTTATAATCCTTATAATTGTACACATTTACCGAGTTAAAAATCCCCGTAGTCATAGAAGTTATCACTTCCAACGTGTGGTCACTTAACGTTGGTCCTTCTTTAAGCACACCCAGTTAATTTTTGCACACTCTGATATTTTGTCAGAATGACTCTTGATTAGGACAGAGGCACTTGGATAGATGTAGAGTGGTGGGGGTTAGTGGTAACCTAGATCTTGTGTCATGCGCAGTAGGGCTATTTGCGTGAATGACAGGATTTTTAAAGCCACAATATTATTATTTGATGCTTTGGCGAATTTTAAGGGCTTCGTTGCTTTGTTTAAGAAACAATTATGACAATTCAGCAGGTTATCGTTTGCAGAATCCTTCTCGTCTGTATCAGAAACAAGTGACATATCGCACAAACGGCATAGGTGCTGTAATCAATGCTCACTGCACATTATTATTATAAAATCTAATACGTTTACATATTTGTATGTGGTTTATGAGTCATATTTTTAAACTCTCGGTTTACTATCAAATATTCCACTCAGATATTTATCTATCTTGTGAAATAATTATTTATTTTATGCTACTTGGAAAAACGAAGAAGCTACCGCATATATGAGTAGGGCGATCCTACACCCGATTCCACGTTCACCGTGCAGTACAGAGCACCCATAAGCCATGTTATCCTTACGACAGTCTCAGCGATAATAGCCAACTAAAAAACATCAACTCCCATGCTACGCTCAGTCAGTTGACGCAACCCGCATGACAATAAACGCGATGTTCGCTAAAATGGTAGTAGCATGTCTATTCTCCCGTTAAGACCTGTACTGCACTGTGGAATCGAGTGTAGGTTAGGTTAGCTTTCAATCCTAAATTGTGCTAGGTTAGATTTTTCTTGCTACTTTGAACAAGTGAAGAAGACAGCACAAAAGTGTCCGAGACTGGTTTATATTAGCTTTTTCAAACCTAGGATGTATTTATTTACTTTGTGATATTGTACAGACATAAGAAGCTATAGCAGATGAGTGTCCAAGGCTGGTTTAGGTTAGCTTACAACTCTAGATTGTATTTATTTTATTGAAGAATGTTCTTTTACTACGTGTGGTAAAAAAGTTACAGCAGATTAGTGCCTCAGACCATAGATCATGAATAATAAAATAAATCTTGCATGCATACAGGGGCTGTATGCCGAAAAAAACGTTGTCGCGAAAATAGTGCATGATCGCGCCGCGAGGTAGCGCTAGAGAGAAATCAATGGTAGCATTGGTGTTTCTCACATTTTCCGTCGTTTCCCCAATAGATAGCATAGCACCACTATCGTCGAATTTCCAGTGGAACGAAATATTGCATTGGATCGGAGTTCTATTAGGTTATCCAAATACAATGCTGAGACTAAGATAGTTCATCTTTTGATACTAGGTTGTATTTATTTATCCTGATCTACTTGCACATGTTAAGACAATATAGTAGTTGAGTATGCGAGACTAGGTCGGGTTAGTTTTCAATCTTAGATTGTATTTATTTATCCTGTGCAATACTGAATATTGTGCACTAACTCATTGTGCTCTTTCTGCACAGGTACAGATGCTACAGCAGCAGATGAGTGTCCTAGCTGATAACCAAACCCACACGGATGAGCGGTATACCAGAGCCAAGCAGGACAATGCCACCCTGCAGGCTAAGTAAGTGAAAACATTATGTAGTCCTACTATAAATACAAATATGTTGTGCTCCTTACTACTTTTAAATTATTTCTGTGGAAAAGATTTTAATATTTCTAGTATTCCATTAATTTCTACTGCAGTTCTAAGGTTTATAAAAACGGTTGAATATTAAACATTTGTTTATAGTACGGTAATACAGTGCTGATTTTCTTAGTAAAAAAAACTATCCTTATTCATACAATTTTGACAGAATCCACCAATTAACTGCTAATTTGTAAGTTTGTTATGGGTTTTTTTTAATATTCTTACTAGCTGACCCGTACGGCGTTGCCCGTGGTGGTTGGTATTTTCAGTCTTTTAACGTAATTGTATTCTTTTTAAGTGTTCAGTCAGTGAGTGGTATTTGGCTTTTATATAAATAGATCTTAAATAATAAAAGCACTATTGTCATAATAATAAAAGATCTGAAATTATGATTTTAGTAACTTTAATCCCCCAAACCCCTCCTAAAATTTCGAAATTTTTCATACCCTTTCTTAGGGAGCACCTATGGCCCTTAGAGGAAGCTAAATACCAAATTCCATTCCAATCCGTTCGGTATTTTTGAAGAAATCGTGATTTAATAACTTTGATCCCCCCAAACCCCCCTAAAATTTCGAATTTTTTAAAACCCTTTCTTAGCGAGCGCCTATGGCCCTAGAGGAAGCTACATACCAAATTTAATTCCAATCCGTTCGGTAGTTTTTGAGAAATCGAGATGAGTGAGTCAGTGAGTGAGTGAGTGAGTGGTATTTCGCTTTTATATATATAGATTCATAATATTCAATTGGACAGTAAAGTTAAAGCTCTTTCGAACAATTTTATAAATCTACCGATTTTTTTAGCTGGATAAAACAACTATTTTTCATTGCAAGTACCGGTTCAAACATTCTAATTAATATATTGTCTATAAATGGGTTCAAATTAAAACTGCAACACAAATAAATTATATACTTCACAGATAAATTACTGGAATAAGACGAGAGAGTCATCTCACATACATGTTTTGAAGATGCTTGCCAGATTAGGCACCTTTTCCACAGGAAGTAGTGGACTTCCTTCCCATCTCTTACGTCTCTTACTACCAATAAACTTTGTAACGTTATCTGACTTGTAACTTGGGTTATGCAGAGTGTAGTAGTGCCTGATTTTGGTGTAAATATTTTTAGCATCGCAGTGAGCCCTCTAGGTAATATTACATAGTCTTAAGCCACGCCCCTTTGAATTCTGTATAAATACAGGATATTGTTAGGTTAGTTATAGTTTGGCTATTGTAGCTCGTGCATCACTGAAGATGGCGACTTTGTCGTTGATACGCGTTTGAGTTAATAAACGTATTAGTTGTGAGATTTTGTGTTCAAAGTTTATTCTATCACGTATATCTTCTCACAAGTCAAGTTCAATATTTATTTATCTCCAGATAGTTAATATTTTCTCCGTGCTATCAGTTAAATTTTAAAATGCAAATCTAGCGTGGAGTCAAGCTAGCTACAGTCTTACATTCTAGTTG
>JAGFPH010016816.1:1814-18667 GCA_018207615.1 Philaenus spumarius
AAACGTTTGCCGCCCCCCCCCCCCCCCTTCACTCCCTTGCCACGGGCCAGACCCTCCCATTAGTTTTCAGTCTTAGCCTTGGCATGAGAAAGAGAGGTTATTTTTAGTTTACTTATGCGTGTGTCATGAGCGATTTGAAGTCTGGTGGACGGTCCATAGTAGCTAAGTGTTAAAAACATACGATATCAGTCAGTGCGCACTTTTCGACTGGCTAGTTTATTGTTAAATAGTTTCCGTTATCTAACTTAGTGTCGCCGTTCATGTCTTTGCATCTTGATAACGCTGAATATTATAAAGTATTGGAAGTTATAATCCAAAACCAAAGTAGTTTGTGATTTTTTAATGATTTCTTATATTTGCCGACAAAACACGTTTGTTGGACAACTTCAGATTGGTATTAAGCACCCCAAGAAGCATAAAGAAGCCACAAAAAACAATAAAATTGTATATTAAACATTCCACTTCAAACTACAAATTTAACGGACCAACGTATTTACAAGGTTTTTCGAATATGCAATAAATGATTAATTTGTCATGCATTGCAACACAAAATGTTTATAAAGGTTTACCATTATACTTTCTGAATGTATCTATTTAACTTACATGTAAAGAAAAATTTCGAAATGCCTATTTACGTATTAATTAGTTAGATTATTTTAATAATGACCATTTAAAGCTCTTTAAAATTACTATTATTACTTTATATACTATATTTAATTATTGTATTCTATATTTCACAAGATAACTGCTGCAATATATAAAACCTATAAAATTTGGTATAAAATTCAAGTTGATTCGAGTTGAAATGTAAGAGTATTCGCTTCGCTCAACCATACTTTAAACTTATGTTTAAACTAGAGTAAATTTTATTTAGAAGTTTTCTGTACGTTAACCTAATCTCGATTAAATTAATTTATATTCATTCTGCTATCTCTGTTCGTGTCCATTTTGCATATTTTTTAATTAAGAAATATGGAGTACAATTCATTATAATCTGTGCATTTAGAATTTTTTGGTTTGGCTCAAATTTTAACGGCTTAGTTTTAATTTAATTAAAATACAATTATTTATAATGGAAGATAAAAAACAAAACCGTTCCTAAACTTTTTCACAAACATTTGAGATGTAGGCCTACTGAAACATTACTGACGGCAAATAAAAATGCATTTGGAAGTAATTGACGACTTTAAAAATCTATAAAATAAAAGGTTAGCAGACAAACAGTTATAATAAAAAAAACCCAATAGAGGACCAATCAGAACTCATTTTCAAGAGTAGTACGCTCAACTACTGATTTATAGTAAATCTTTGTCTATTGTAAATTTGACAGCAGATTTGTTTTAAAGATGACTGGAAATTACAGGTTATAATTAATATTTAATAAATAGCAAAAGTTAATATTCTAAATATGCATCTTTTTTAATACGTGTATCTCACTACCACTTTCTAACTTTGCAGATCAAAGCCATGGGCGAACCTAGGTATATATTTCGGGGTTCACTAAATTTTCTTTTCTTAAGAACTTGGACTATTTGTACACATCTACTATGTTTTACTAGCTAATGTTTTTTTATCGTGTTAGTAAAGATTGAATTTGAACAAAAGTATTGTTTAAGAAGAAAGAGGTTTGAATATTTTAGATTTTATCAGTGGTAGGTTCAACACGGTTCAACATAATTTAACGATAGGAAGATGAATAACTAATAGGATGAGTAAACTATTAATTATGACACATACCAAACTATTTAATAAAAATGTATAAATTTAATTAAAAAATTTACAAAATCGTTAATACATAAATGGCCTTGCTCATTTTCTCGTGTACGGCTAAGCGAACTAATAACATAATCAAACACGATTATATTTCTGCCGCAGTAAAAAACAATCACTCAAATATTTTATTAGTTTTACTTAATTAAAAGGAAATTGATTATTTATTTAGAGATACAAAATTAAAATAGGTTTGATTTAAAATATTTTTATTTAATATATTTAATGTTTACTATGGTGATTTCTTGAATACATTAAACATTAATAGATAGATTAGGAATTTGAATACAAAAACATCAAGAACTGGATTTTACTGTTAAATGTGTAAGATCTTTAAAACTCTTTACTATAAAAAAAAAGTAGCACGAACTATATCAAGTATTCTGATATATCAGTACAAAAACCCCATTTGCAAGCTGGTAATCTTATAAAACCCATAATTAATATAGCATAATTTTCTTGTTTCCTGTTATCTGAGTCTATATACAAATAACAAATTTTTAAAATATTTTTACAGTGTAACTAAATAATATTACTAACACAGATAGTTTTCAGAAAGGTAAAACTATTATGTTTTTAATTTAGAAACTGTTAGTGGACTTTGGAATTTCGAAAGGTTCAAAGCAATAAAGCCACTAGTCAACCCATCCCCTTCTATCAACTTCAGTTATGATAAACAAAAATCTTCAGTTTAGATTCTGGGAAGTACTGTACTATATGTCGGCTTCATTTCCTAGTCGAATAGTATTGTCTAAACGATTATTGTCTAACTAGTAAACTCCCGTGAAAAATCACAAGCAAATTAATTATTTACACATCAAAAATACATCAACAAAACACTATCAAAAACAACACACTTTATCTAGTCCTAACTAACTATGCTGACGGAAAATTATAACTTAGTAAATGTGTACAATTATAAGGATTATAAAACTGTGGGAATATTTGTTAATTTTGTATTTATGTGTGTTATTATATATTTAGAAAGATACAAATATTTTTCTTTTAATTGCTTTTTATTACATATTGATAGATCAAATAATTTAGAAGTTATTAATATTAAAGTGAAGAAATTAATAATCGAATAAAATAATCAACTTCATAAGATATTATAATGATTGAAGTTGTAAACATAACCCCAAAGAATAATCTACACTGGGTTTGTTTAAGTATTACAGATGATGGTTTAAATCAGCTGTTATATTATAGGTTACTCACGTACGTATGTACGTATGTATTTCCGTACAACATACACTCGATTTTATAGGAGTTAATGTGTTAACGATTAAAGAAAACATAATTCTCTCTATAGAGCCTTTGTATCATGCATACTTTAAACAGATTAAACCACTATAATCCGTAAATGTCACTTAAATCGTGTTCACTAATTCCATCACTGCCTTGCCTCATTTTGAAAAAAAGATGATGCAACTTATATCAGTTAGGGGAGCATGTTAATACTATGCAGTTATTAAAAAACTTTAATCAATTACCTTTACTAATGTTTGTTTTACATAAAGAAATAACTGTGTTATAAAGTAGTGCAATTGATTTTTGAAAGAGGAAGAAATGTTGGCCATGAAAGGTCTACAAAAAGTTACGCATGAACATGCTCGTTAACCTATTGCGTGTTTTTCAATAATTGTTATAATTTTACAGTGATACGAATTTAAAAAAACTCACGCCTCTTTTTGTTTGTAATGGACGAACCAATAAATATTATGGAAACAACTAGAGGAAGATAATAAATAAACGTTTGAATACATTATTTATAAATGACTGCATGGCAAATTACACCTTTATATTTCGGGATTCTTCTAATTGTCTGTACTATCTTACCGCGGCAACATCAATCTTAAGCTTTTTCTAAGCAAGTTATTTTATTAGATTTACAAGTATACACTTGCTAAGTAAACCTTGAAATTTAGAGCTATATAAATTGTAGTCTTTTTAACTTTTTTATTCGAAATTGCGTATTGGAATTCATAGGATAATTTAGACAGTTCCTTTTTTGTACAATATTAGAGCGCAATACCTAATCATGCTATTTTCGGAATTGTTTAGACAAATTTATTAGTAGTAGAGTGTGCAATGATATAGCGCCGGAATTGACGTCATGAAGCATAAGAAGGGCAATTACCTTTGAACGCCCACTTTTTTTTGGCAAGAAGGTTAACGACCTTTATCCATGCCTACAGTTTTAATTAATTTAATTTTACATAAATATTTTTTTTTACAAGTCTGGTTATCTATGAGATTTGAACTAGTTACCTCGATTGCCAAAGTCCGCGATTAGGCTACGATGTTTTCTCTTGATTTAGTATGTTTGAGTCGAGTATATAAGTTTACCAGATGTCTTTAACATTTGCGCTGTGTGTATGATACAAGTGTTATAGTGTACTTGCCAAATAGGGGAGAGTGGGGTAAAACAGGGTCCCTAAGATTTGAAGGCTTCTAGAAACCACAGTTGTTACTTTTGAGAAACAAAATTTTGTACAGCTGGCCCAAATTATCAGGTAATGAAACCTTAGCTTCAAAAACATTATTTAAATTTCCAAAAAATATAATTTTGTTAATATTTTGCAAAAAAATAATTTTAAAAACTATTTGTTATGATAAACTGTCTGGCACAAGTTGCAAGCGAAATAACTTGTTCTTCTGCACCAGAGCAGCTTTCATGGGCCCATCCCACGACATTCGATGTATTGGATCCACCCCTCACCATACTTCAAACCGTGTAAAGCTCATTGCAGTAAATGCAGGAAGAATTTGCATTCTCTTCTTCATTGGAGTCACACCATACTTTATCTTTCTGGTTTTCTTTTTTTTTATCGCTTATTTTCTTTCTGTGTTATTTTGTCAAAAGTTGTCTTTTCTTTGATTCTTTTTTCTTTTCCTGTGCTTTTTTTTCATATTTATTTTCCTTTACTCCATTTTTCTTTTTCTTTTCTTCTAATGCCGTCTGTGGTTCAAGCTTGTATGTGGACTTCGTCAAAATTATTGCCAGCTCCAATCTTTTTTGACTCGATTACTGTAGGTCCTTATTCGCTTGTAGGTACTAGGCATCCTGAGTCCTAAAACAAAGAAACACATTATATTAAACCGACAAACATTTTATAATTACCCAAAACAAAGATAACACTAAAAAGTCACTGTTTTTTTAAAGTTGTGATATTTAGTTTTTCAAGTGTTTCAATGAAACATTTAATATCAACATTCTTACCATCTACTGTAGAGAAATTCTGTAATTAATGTAAATTGTATAAAAAAAATAATAAAATCCCTAAAACTTATCAGGTGTTTAAGGTTATAAATGGTTTTATTATCAAATATATGAATTAAATTAAGTAAAAGTAACACTGTCTATATTTTAAGAATCATGGGGGCAGCACTGGGTACTACCTGACCTTGCCCCGCAGCTACTACCCGGTTTTACCCAGCACCTATAGCCTTTATAAAGCATGGCGTATTCTAATTATGGAAACAGCTAAAGACAATTATTTTGAATAAGAATGAAGGTAATTAAATACTGTACAAAGATAGGTATATATATATATTTACTAAAGCAGAAACAGGAACGCAGTACTCTGTGAGTCTAGATTTATTGAAAAATCGTAAAAAAGGACTAAAACACGAATTATTTTACAGCAACAAAACAGATGCGTCTGTTGACTTCATACCATGGCCGCTGCTCCTTCTTCAAAGTTGGATCGTAATTCCCGCACGATTGCAGTAAATACAGATGCTAATAGGGGATACCCGGTTTGAACCCGCCTACCCATTTTTTAAACCACTCTCCAATATATAATCCGATCTTACCAGAGTCCAACCGAACGTATGGCTTCGCTGTACTCTTGTAATATAATGTAAAATACATTATATAACTGTTTCTACCGGTCTTTCCCGAACGTAAACCTCCATTGCATCCTTAAAAAATGTACTTATCCGAAATAAAACTTTGGCTAACCTAACTTTAGGCTCTACTGTGTATGATATGCGTAAACTGTTATATTTAACGGAAAAACAAAAATTCCCCATCCCAACCAAACTTAACCGAATCCGTGACCAAAATATATAGTAACATATAACGTAGTGTTTCAAGATGTCTAAAAAGTAAAGCAAGTTGTATTCGGTCTAACCTACCCCCTCCCCAAAAAAACCTTTGGCGGACTTAACCTTAAGCTTCGCTCTACCCTAAATAATAGTGTACGGTATATAAAATTAGTTATAATGTACGGAAAAAGCATATAACCCGATCTTGACCGATTTAAAGTCGGTATCCATGTCGCTCGCGGTGATAGTCAGAGATTGTTTTGCGGATCGCGCTGCAGTCGAACAGGCGTTGATAGTTCGGCGTTTCTCTACTGGAACGCGCTGCCTTTGTGGTAAGCGGATAGTTCGAAAACTCCCTATTAGAATGCGCTGGGGAATGACGACGTATTTAATGGTATACACTTTTTACCTTAAAATGGCATTTTATTAAAAAGAAGTTTTTTTCTAAGACAAAAGGCTCTGTTACACTACTACACCTTTGTTAATAAAATGATTCTGACTGATCTTACCCGAACTTAACCTTAGGCTTCGCTGTACCCTAAATGATATTGTACGGTATACGTGTATAAATAATGGCAGCACCGTTAATATGTATGGCAAGCCCGATCCTGACCAATATTAGCCGAATTAAAACTTAGGCTAATCAAACCTTAGGCTCTGAAGCACCATTGCGAATGATTACCTAAACTGTTATGGTGTACTTGCCAAATATATAATCCAATCTTACAAGAGTCCAGCCCACTGATCTTACGTATGGCTTCACTGTACCATTGTAATATATGTAAAATAAATTATATTACTGTGTCCACTGGTCTTACCCGAACTTAAACTTATGCACCCTTTAGGTACAACCAAACCGTACCGAGCTGAGTGTTATAGGCTCTGCCGTTCCCGCGCAAACCGATCTTAGCTGAACTAAAACTTAGGCTAACCTAACCTTAGGCTCCGAAGCACCATTGTGTATGATATACGTAAAATGTTTATAGTGTACTTGCCAAATATATAATCAGATCTTACAAGAGTCCAGCCCACTGATCTTACGTATGGATTCACTGTACCATTGTAATATATGTAAAATAAATTATACAACGGTTTCCACCATTCTTACCCAAACTTAAACTTACGCACCGTTTAGGTCCAACCAAACCGTACCGAGCCGACTGTTATAATCTTTGCCGTTCCTGCGCAAACCGATCTTAGCCGAACTAAAACTTAGGCTAACCTAACCTTAGGCTCTGCCGCACTCTTGTGTATGTTATAGTGTACTTGCCAAAAATATAATCCGATCTTATGCGAGTCCAACCGAACACATGGCTTCACTGTTCCCTTGTAATATATTGTAAAATTCATTATAGGCCTATATCTGTTTTACCGGTCTTACCCGAACGAAATGCTCTCCCGCATCCTTGCAAACAGTACTTAGCCGAAAACTTGACCGAATCGAAATCGTTATTGAAATTGAAATGTTTCGCTCGCTTGGTGATAGTTTGAAAATTCTCTAACGGAATGCTCTGCCGTCGGACGGGTGGTAACAGTTCTATTATTGTCTAACAGAACGCAATCCCGACGGGTTCAGCAGCAGTTAGAAGATTTTCTACAAGAAAGCGATGTCGTCGTATTAAGCGGATATTCGGCTTGAGTAATACGGCTGTGTACCCCTGCCCCAAAATTTTTAACTTAGGCTAAAGTGTTAATTTAGGTTCTCTACAAGGTTCTCTAACCGTGTTGTTTTCTTGTCGCCTATAGGTATTCTGACTTTCGGTCATGTTTTTACTCCGTTATTGTACCGTCCGTGTTCATGTGTCCAATAATCGTAGCATCCCTCTCTTTGCCGTGATCTATTTGTCTTTAATTGCACCAGGTCGCTGCTATGTTCTCAATCCGTATTGTTCCCTTTTGCCCTATAGGTATCCTGTCTTTCAATCGTCTTTATAGGCCTCTGTAATTTATCTATCCAGGCCATACTCTATGGATTTTTCCTTTCCCCGACTCAAACTCGACCGTGTCGTATATACCCGGTTTTTGAATTGTTACCGTTTTGGATTTTTGTCCCACGTGATGCTTTATTGCCCAGTTACCGTAATTTTTAGTAATATCAACCGATCTCATTCCCGAATCTAAATTAATTATTATCAAACGTGATTTTCACCGAAAGAATTCAAGATCGATTTGCTCGGGCACACGCAAACGTAAATCTTTTAAAACTTTACGTCATACCGCCAGACTTTACTTCATTGGCCGCATCGTACTTCTTTAAAGACTTTATTTCCGTTAGCAATAAATTAATTTATTTAATTTTTACAAACGTATTGTATTAACAGTTGGCTTTTCTACATTAGACATTTTCGAAGTAGGTTCCATGTGTTAAATGTGATAACACATTTGCAGAATAAAGAAAGTTTACGATCTGGTTGCTATCCGTGTAAAAATAAATTAATTAATTCGAAGAATATTTAAACACTGATATTTGACGGCAGGCTTTCTGGTAGAGCATTTTAGAAATATCACCCCGTTAAACGGTAGCGCTTTCTGGTAGAGAATCAGTGAATTCATTAGACAGTAATTCGGATGCAATTCTTCGAATATTTATGTTACCAATAAGAAAGGATTTTATTATTTTTAAAAGCTATGTAATTGGAACAAAGCCTTATTTCTTACAAAAGGTGTAACAGAGCCTTATTTTACTAACGAGGTGGAATAAAGCCTTATTTATTACAAAAGGTGTAGCAGAGCCTTATTATACTAACGAGGTGTAACAGAGCCTTATTATATTAACGAGGTGGAACAAAGCCTTATTTCTTACAACAGGTGTAACAGAGCCTATTATATTAACGAGGTGTAACAGAGCCTTATTTTACTAACGAGCAACTGTTTCGGTCAGGTTTGGTCATGATAGGGTTATTCGCTTTTTTTCGCACATTATAACACGGTTGTATACATATAGGTATCTACCGAAAACCGTTATTCAGGGTACAGCGTAGTATAAGTTTAACATTTTGCTGGAGTGGAAACAGCCGTATAACTTAGGCCGCCTAGGGCGTTCTGATAGAGAATCTTCAAACTATCACAGCCCGTCCGACGGCAGCGAGTTCCGGTAGAGAATTTTCGAACTATCACCGCGCGATTGACTGGGATAACGATTTCGATTCGGTCAAGTGTTCGGCTAAGAACGGTTTCCAAGTATGCGGGAGAGCCTTACTTTCGGGTAAGACCAGCAGAAACAGTTGTATAATATATTTTACATTATATTACAAGGGTACATCCATACGTTCGGTTGGACTCGGGTGAGATCGGATTATATATTTTGCAAGTACAATATAACAGTTTACGTATACCATACACAAGGGTGCGGCAGAGCTTAAGGTTAGGTTAGCCTCAGTTTTAGTTCTTCTAAAATCTGTTTGCGAGGGAACGGCATTACCTAACGTTCGGGTAAGATCGGAGTTATATGTTTTTCCGTACACTATAACAGTTTACGTATATCATACACAAGGGTGCGGCAGAGCCTAAGGTTATGTTAGCCTAAGATTTAGTTTCGCTAAGATCGGTCAGATTCGGGTTTGCCATACATTATAACGGTGCCGCCATTTGTTATACACTTACACCATACACTTTTATTCTGGGTACAGCGAAGCCTAAGGTTAAGTCCGCCCCGGGATTTTTGGGGTTGGGTGAACCCGAGGGTAGGTTAGACCGAATACAACCTTTTTTACCTTTTAGAAATTTTGAAACACTACATTAATATATATGTTACTACACATTTTGGTCACAGATTTGGTTGAGTTTGGTTGGGATCAGGGATATATGTTTTTCCGTACAATATAATACTTTACATATATCATACACAAGGGTACGGCAGGGCCTAAGGTTAGGTTAGCCAAAGTTTTACTTCGGATAAATACGGTTTAAAAATTGCGACGGAGCCTTACGTTCGGGTAAGACCGGTAGAAACAGTTATATAATGTATTTTACAATATATTACAAGAGTACAGCGAATCTTTACGTTCAGTTCGACTCGGGTAAGATCGGATTATGTTTTTCTCACGTACACTATACCACTTGTATCATACACTCAATGCAAAGGTTATCGACATCTTTTAGACTTTTAAACTCGACCCAAACATAATAAATCAAGCGAGAACGTTGTGGCCTAATCAGCAATGTCGCGGACTTTGGTGATGGAGGTACCCAGTTCAAATCTCACAGGATACCTAAACTTTAAAAAAAAATATTAAATTGTAATTAAATAAAATTAAAATTTATAAAAAAAACCAAAACCCCCAAAAACCACAAAAAAAGAAGAAAAAAAAGTTAATTGATTACCAACAAAAATCAGTGGCTATACCATTGCGCAAAGTACTAATAATAATAATTAAATTATGAAATAAAACTTAACTAGAGTGATAACAGAATGGTAACGAGACAGTTGCGTAACTACGTTGATTGGTTCACCCCCCGCAGGTAAAATAATCGCGACTACTTAAAAAAAAATACCAAGACGCTAGTTTGTCGGCTGTAGAGGGGACATCTTACCCTCTACACCCTTAAGCAATGTAGTCTTATACGTATGTAACTACTAGCTGGTAGTAATTAGACATTATTTTTACTCTAAATTGAAATTAAAGTTAATTAATTTAAGAATAAGACATTCTTCACATAACCAAATTATTTGTTCGTAGCGTTGCAATTAAATATGTCAATGCTATGAAGTATCATACTCAAAATAACATGCAAGCTCTAGGGGATTCCCTACTAAAAAGTTTATTTTCCAAAAAAATACAAAATATGTTTTTTTATTCCTGCTTTTACAGTTTATAAGGTCTAATAAAACATAGCATATACCATAACCATTCTTTATATCAGTGTGGACATTTTATTCAAAGCAATACGCGCAAATACTTTTGTTCGAGTTGAATTTCTTTATGTTTCCTATTTCAACTATTTTTTCATTAAATTTTATTTTTAAGTAATTGCAAAGAAGAACACAATGTTTATTATTAGGATTTCAATTCCTCCAATATGTAAGTAAAACATATCTTGACTACAAATACTGTTTGTGCAAGATATTCCTCTCTATGGCTGCTCAAATAACGAATATGGGGTCTTTAAACGCGATTTTCCGCAAGTTTCAATTTTGATATGGTTTACACTAAAGCCTGTAACTTTTTAACTGCTAATACTACAGTGATGTAAATTTTACAACTTTTTAGTAGCTTATTTTAGTGCCACTTTTTGGGTAGTTTTATTCCTCTAGGACAAGGATTTTTAAACAGAAATTAATTTATATATATAAATTAATATATATATATATTTAAGGTCATAGCCACTAAACGTTTAATAGTAAGAATATGACTATACCAAAAAAGTTAGTTCTTCTTATCTAATTTAAACATGACATCAAACGGACAAATTGTTTCAATTGTAAAAAAGTTATAATAGATTTTTTTAAACATATTTTTTGCCTAAAAAAACAAAAACTCAAAAAGGCATGTATAATTTTTTTTTACAATACCTATAAGTATATATTTTTTAGGTTCCAATTAATGTACACAAATATTGTTCATACTTAAAAAATGCCTATTATAGAAAAAACTTATTTCCCTAAGCTTGTTATGAAAAGTAGCTTTTGTCACACTACTAATAGAACCCAAAGTAGGTGTTTGCCGTACGTGTGTGCCAAAGTGCAATGTTAATCAAATAGGATTTAACATTTACGCAAATTAAATGATGGTTTTTTACTATTCATGTGCTGAATTTTAAACATAAAACAAGTCACCTGTTCCATTGATCGTTTATTATTTCCTAACAAGACATTGCTATTATTAATAGGGATTTGTAGTTAGGCTATTTAAGATTTGTTATAACTTAAAACGTAAACTTATTTAATAATGGAAATAAGTGATAGTGAAGGTTAATGTGACAATACTCCTCTACAAATAATTGAAACTTCAAAAAATGTAACTTTGAACTTATTACCTTCTAAGTCACGGGAGAAATATGAAAGACAGTTTGAACTATTTCAATCATGGTGCAGTGAAAATAATGTTCATAAAATATCAGAGGACGTTTTAATTGCATACTTTGATGGAAATAATAAGGTAATGAAATCAAGTACCTTTTGGAGTGTGTATTTTATGCTGAAGACTACAATACTGGTAAAGAATGACATAGATATAAGTAATTATTAAAAGTTAATAGGATTTTTGAAACGAACAAACATTGGTTACAAACCTAAAAAATCTAAGACTATGTCTAAAGATGAGCTCTTACGCACAACACGAGCAACATCTCTTTGCTGCATTCAAGAAAATTGCCGCCCTTGGCAAGCCTAGCGGGTGAAACGTTTCTCTCCTGCAGCAAAGTATCACTATGAGCACATGTTGCACAAATAGCTATTTCAGTAGGGAATTCCGTTTAAACTAATTTATCATCTTTAAAAGGGAAAGAAAGACTACAACTTTAAACATCAAATAGTTTTTAACATCAAACATAATAACAGTTTTTTAAATTATTATAATTACATTTATTTACAACATCTTTTTTTTTCTTCATGTGAAAATACTTCTTATCTTCCGGTTGCGCATGTTGCCTAAAACTTGACAAAATATTGAAAATTTCACATTTTTGTGATTAAAAAAAAATATATTTTAAAATACTTTTTTACAACGTAGTAGTTACAGTATTTTTATTTTTGAACATAAGAACATTGTGTTTTATTATGTTTTGAATAAATTAACAACTTCCAGTCGCGCAATGTCCCCAATGCTATAGAAACACAATACCTAAAAACAGATATTCCTCATGGCATGATGGGTGATAACAGTAACATTGTACTTTTCGAATTGATCTTTAGTTAAACATATTTAATTTACAGCATAGTTTTATCAATAAACTTGCTTTTATATAAAAGAAAAAACAGAGTTCAGAATAAATAGTCCATATTAGTTGAACTTGTCCATTAGTACTGTCCTCTAGTTTGTAGCCGAAGGTACTTCGAAGACTGATTTGCTGGTGAAGTTAGGAATGGATGATTTTAACAGCTGAGTGGTTCTTATAAATCCGTCTCGAATTCAGCTCCACAAACTATTCTGAGGCTTGCATAGCGTTCAACAGCCTTCGTGTGAAAAGGGAATTGCTTGAAAGTACTGTTCCGGTCAGGGATTGAGTCACTGTCAATTTTCGATTTGATCTCGTTGTCACTGATTTCTGCCAACAATGGGGGAGAAGATCCAGTCCATCCAGTTGGTAATTTCTAAGTATTTTTGCCCATCGAAGTTGATTTTTTGGTGCTGTGAATGTTCTTACTGTTTTCCTTCTTGCATCTATCTGCCTTGCATTCAGAATCCCTCGAAGTCCAAGTTCTCTTATGTGTTTCTGGTCATCTTTAGTTATGGCTAACAGTAAGTGATCTGGTTGAGGGAAAAACACATTCCGTTCGATTTCAGGATCAACAAAATCAAGCAAAGGTTTTAGCTAATACCTGGTAGATTGTATTGCTTAGTAAAAACGTTTCGGGCCGTCTATAAAGTGTTTTCTTGTTTTGATAGTAAACAACATTGACATGTATGATTTCAATATAAACAAAACTAGTTCTTGAAGTTCAGGTAAGGGACTTTCTTTACTTATGTACAATCTGAGGGTTCTACTTGCTTTTTTCAACCGTCTCGAATGTGATAAATTAACAGGATCTCGTACAGATAAATCTTCTGTATATGTTCCTGATTGTATTGCCTTCAAATGTCAAGTAGGTATTGCTAATATTTGCTGAGCACGTTTATGTCTATCTCTGAGATCTGACAATCAATGCTCTTTAAGTTAACCATCGCGGCAGTGTTTGGCAGTCAATTAACTTTTCACCGATTGGCCCTTTAGAAGTACTAGGTTCACAAATATGTGGGGGATGGCAACTCATACTGTATTTCAAAACTCATACAGGAATGGCAAAACAATACTGTAACTTAAATATTTAAGCTTTTTAAATATAGAGCAAGTCGAAAAGTACCATGCCCGTTGTTACTGTTATCAGCCATTATGCCATAGGCCTAACTATCTTTTTTTAGGCACTGTGTTTCTATAGCATTGGGGTCATTGCACGACTGGAAGTCGTTAATTTATTCAAATCATAATAAAACACAATGTTCTTATGTTCAAAAATAAAAAAAAATGCTGTAACTATTGCATTATAAAAAATATATATTAATGATATAAAAAAAAATCTCACAAAAATGTAAAATTTTCAATATTTTGTCAAATTGTAGGCCCTATTCACGATCGGAATATATCGACTAATCTGAACCAAATTAAAACACAATGTTTTTAGGCTCTATTTGAAGATGTTACAAACTATTACATCACGAAAACATTTAATAAAAAAATTAAAAAAATTATCCTAAAAATTTAGTTTTTTTTATATTTTTTTAAACTTTAGGGCCTATGCGTGACCGAAAGATGTCAACCGATTTTGATAATTTTTAAAATATTTTTTTTGTCTATATAATTCGCAACATTTCCACGCTATTACAACTTTTAAATAAAAAAAAATAGTTTTTTCGGCCCACCCTACTAAACACACATCATTAAGGCTAGTCGCATAATATTACTCGTTTGAAGATTGTTGGATCACATGACGCGAGCTGCATGTTACAATCGCGCCACATGCGTCGGGCTGGGGAACGCTTATTGCAACGCAGTTGCTCCAAACTCTCGCCCAGTAGACAATTGTATTTTACTTCATTTTATTTTATAGATTTTTTAAAATGAATGATTCACGGATAAAACTGTGTTAATTAGATATAACCTAATAAAAATGACTACAGAATTACCAGAATTGCTTGCTGTTTTTACTAACTACTTCCGGATGAACCGAAACTCAAAGATGTGCAAGAGTTGACACTTATTATGTTCTTGCTACCTACATACCTTAAACATTTTCACTTTTTAGTTTATGACTTTATAAAGATATATTTTTTCAAAATTTTTACTTGATTAATGTTAAACATCAAATAGTTTATTAACATTTATTTCACATTAAAATGCAGAGAACATAATATAAATCACAGTTTTAATTAATTAACAAAGCATATAAATTAAACAATTCAGTGGACATATACATGTATTAAAACATATTTTATGATAATTATATTATTCAAAATTACTTTTTTTAATAAAATAACTGGACATCAAAACCTGTGAGGGACAGTAGAGTACTGAACTCGTGAGATGTGAGAAGCGAGAAATTGTGTCACTGCCACTGTTCCACATGTCTGTCGTGCCAAGCGAGTCGCGCTGCGTAAAGACGCGTTACCCATATGCGATAATCCAATCATTTACGTATGTTACAAAAAGTCGCGCTGTGTCCACGTATCATGACAAGTGTCAAACGCGTCCCAATATGCTCCTAGCATAACACCTGTGCTATACATTTACATTAATGAAATAAATTGATATAATGAAATACATAGGGTTAGCAAATAGTTCACTTATTAATTACTAAAGTTAACTGATGGTAAACAGTTCGCGCAACCATAACGATTACGGTTTCAAACTTATGATCCGTGGTTATAAGTTATTATTTATGGATAACATAACAGTTGTATTTACGTTTGAAGCCACTGGGGCGAAACCCTAATTTATCCCAGTCTGGTGACCAGATAAAATCGATTCCTCATGGCCGAAAAAACCCCCAAAAAAAAATTAAAAATCCTTGGAAGAAAAAAAAATTTCTTTGGGACGAATAGTCTTATTTTAGAGCACTAGATTACTACGTCTCAAGGTAAGTTAGAAGGTCACGTTACAACTGATTGTAGAAGTTGCGTTAGCTCACTGTCTGATTCTAAACCAGTTGTCTATTCAAGTCAATAGAGAGCGCAGGGTTGCACTCAGCAATGCATTTAGTTCTAAATATTTGATTTAGTCTACTAAGATATTTGTTTTAAGGCGCGCGTTTGTAATAACCCTACAGTTATCATACTAAAGTTTAGTCATATAGTTAAACCAGAAAGACATCTGGATATAGCACAAAGGCAAACTTAGCCGGTTCGCAAAGAACTAAAACGAAACAAAGATTTGATCTTAAACACTTCACTTGATTTTGCGTATTACTTAACTCCAATGTGCTTATATTTAATTTGCTTTATAGTACAAAAAACAAAATAATTTGAGTAGAAATTAGCTGTGATTTATTTGGCGTGTAGACTGACGCCGAACTGGATTTTTGGTCTTGGTTTTGTTCTCGAATGTCAACGAAGAAAAAAAAATGTATTCTTAACATAATGAATAAGCTTTGCTGAGTTTCATAATCGAGCCGCTTGGATGCGTGTAAGTGCGTTGTTGAGTTTTTTTTTATTTAAAAAGAGCGATCGTGTTTCGAATAACGGCACAGGTATTGTGCATTAATTTTGAGAGAATTTGTAAACATAACCTTACTAGGTTTAATGTCGAATGATTGAAGTTAATTAATAATAATAATATTACTATTATAATTACCTTATGGCGATTCTGTCAAACAATCCTTGGTTGATGTGGTTAGTAGGGTATATCTTTCCACTTACATGACGCGTTTCGACTCTTTAATCAGTCATTATCAAATGCACACACGAATACACTTACAAACACTTAAACAACACAATTATAACACATTTTAAAACTTTTCAACATAAACACGGTCGACATATATTATCGGTGACCGTTCTCGAATGTCTTCGATCGTCAACTGAGGTAATGTCCGGTCAACAGATAAGGATCTCGCGCATTGGGGAGGGGAATTATGCATATTATGTTTCTACATTGTGACACGTTGGAACTGTTTCAGTGCTATTAATCAAATCTAAAAATATGGTGTGGGAACTAAATTGCAATTTGTTGTTAAAAAGATGGTCTGGATTTACTTTTTGCATTTTATATATGTGATATTCCTCCATTGCGTTCATTAACGGACCTTTATTGCAGTGATGTAGTATTTTCAAGTTTTTATTGATGTTTGTGTAACTATGGTTGGTGTTAATTAAATGTTCTGTGAACTTGGAAACTAT
>JAGFPH010016818.1:0-18666 GCA_018207615.1 Philaenus spumarius
CGTAAAACAAATAAGTACATCATTTCAGTGCATTTCTTTGTTAAAACCAAATCAGTAAAACGTGTTTTATTCCAGTTTCTTAGAGTTTTTACTGTCATACCTAATCGTAAAACTTAAAATTTGTATATCATTTTAAAGGTTATTAAATGAGGAAGTTTTTAGTTTCATTTCATATTGCCTTACTTTTCATTTAAGTAGTAAAAAAGGTCTTGAAATGTAACCTAAAACATTTACTTACCCAACTTCTTATTTTATTTCTAATTTTGAAAGGCATTATTGTTAACAAATCATTACAAAAAACCTTGGTGTTATAGCAAATTCAATTCTTGTTCTAATGGTTTTAATTGCAATTCGGTACGTTCATTAGTTTTATTTTTATCAAACAAATAGTGAGGCAAAATAGCATGATTTTGAAAAAACACAAAATACGCGACTCCAGCCAAACGATTGAGAATCGGACATGGGTCCTATGAACTTTTTTATTCCATTTAGTGAGTAGAACACACTGGCGAAGTTAATGGTGTCAGTAGAAACTCACCCTGTATAGATGCGGTAGCTAGATTTATTCCGCCGAACTACCGCTATACTAGGCAATACGGGAAAACTTTATCACATTATTTTAGAGGTACGATTTTTGAAAATATGATAACTTAACCACTATGTAAAGATGGCTGCCATTTTAGAATATAAAAAACATTAATAACTTAACTTTAAAATGAGAACTTGTAGCCTAATAAACAGAGGGCTTTCGTAAAACAACAATTTGAACAATAAAAATTAACAGTTGTATTATGGCTTAAAAAAATTAAACAAAAAACTTATTTGATGATTTTTAAAAGTTATTTGCTTGTCTAAAAAATGCTTTATTAGTGTTAAGAGCGTCTTCATTGGTTCAAAATGTTTCTATACCAAAATATGATCCGCCCAGATAGGGCGTTTTTAAAACTTTATATTCCTCTAACTTTTAAACGGTTAGTCGTAACAAAAAAGTCTTAAAATAACTTGTAAAATCCAGAAGCATCATAAAATATAGAGTGTTCTTTAAGAAATTCGAAAGTTGGCAGCCATATTGGAAAAAAATGGCGGGTGAGATAACAATTTCAGTCACCAAATTATACAGAACAAAACGTCCAGGGGAGTTACTATTTAACTTTTTTTAATAGCTCTTATAGATTTCAAGAGAAACAACTGGCACACTTATATGAATCACCATGTATACATAAAATATCTTACAGTAAAAGTATGCAAAACATCATAATATTGAGGTTACGCATGCTGTCTTTAACTTAACAGTCTTATATAACAGCTGTCTTAATCCTTCATCCGATTGTTTCGATAGTTACACCTTCGATAGGGAATTAAAAGGGCTATAAAAAGGTGACAATATATTTTTTTTTAATTTACGGTTTTTATATAATTTAAATTTTAAGTTTTCAAACAGTCGCCATTTTGAAAGGCATAATTGGATATAATCGCTTATTTTACTTGAAATAGATCATTGTTAGGGATAACTTCACGTCAGGTTTAAACTTCATGTTTATATTGTGAAATATGTTTGTCTCGATCCCTACAGATTTCGATCATTCAAAATAGAGAAACAAACGATGTTAATATTTGATAAATTAATAATATATTTTTTAGCTTCGTATTTTTCTTTTTAATTAATTTCATTGGTATGTGTAAAATTTAGCTCAATAATAAAATTATTGGGTCTTTAAAATTTATCTTCAATTTAGAGGAGATTAAAATCTGTCGTTTTTTCATAAAACTTTTTCACATAAAATGTAGCACATAAGAAAAATGCTAAGACTGCGCCAGGAGTATGTTTGCTGTTTCGAATATAAAATTATTTCACTCATACCTCTGTAACTTTAGTGACTAAACCGATTTTAAGATTGATGTGTTGATAGATTAAACTTGGTCAGGGCAGTGATAGTGCTCATGTTATTTAAGTGCAATATGTCTGTTATCCAAGATGTAATATTAAAAATCCCATGGAACCTGGAATGTTACGTAATAAATGAAACGACTGATACAGACAATTTAAAATATATTTTATTTTTATAATTCGAGGAAAAGAACTTTAATGTTTTTAATGCCAGTCTTACATTCTTGTTCGAGGGATCATTTTAATGCCGTAGTTGGTACTTATACAGAAACTTTCAATAAACATGATATTTAAAAAAAAGTATACTGTAATTTTAAATCTTCCTTGAAAGGACTATTCTTAAACTCAAGTCCATTTTTACCTAACTGGGTTTTTGTTTATTGCCGTTTTATTTATATTTCCATTCTCGTTTAAAGGAGTAAAAGTTTTCTCAAATATGATTGACCTGTGCAGAATAACTGGAATAAAAACCTTTCATATATTATAATTTAAATCGTTTTATAAGTTTCAAAATAAGGATTAAAAGTTGGGTGGGTTGAATAAAAACTAATTTTATTTTATTAGTAGTACTAAGTAAAATGTAATGATTGCTAAATTTATTCCAAAACAATATTATTATTTTTATTAAAATAATCCTACATTGTTTCTTGGAAGAATATGCACAGTAATGTATTAATATTAAAAAAAAAAACGTAAACTATTCCATATTATGAATTTGTAATACATCTTTTATTTAGTTTCAGTTTGTAAGCAAAGTTTCCGTTTTCTTACCATTATTACCATTATATAATGGGTTTCTAGATAAATTAAAACGTTATAACTATTCGTAATTGATTAATTCATACATAAAGTATGTAACTGAATTTTTAATTAAGATAATATGCTTCTTTAAAACTATTTATATACTTAACAATCTAAGATAAATTTTATTAGTGACAGACAAACACTTTTCGACGTAGTTAAAACAGATAAATAGTTTTACATTTCAATTCAATACTAGAACGCTTTAAGTGGAGTACTTTTTACTATTGCGAATAATTTATGTAATTAATGATATATTTTACACATTCAAATAACGCAAAGCAGCAACAAGCATATACCCTACCCAAATGTAAGGAATTGAAAAAGATAATTGGACAGAACTCTAAGTTTGGAAAAGTGCACATGACGGCAACACAGGATCTGTTCCATTTGGCAACAAGTCATAACCATGTCGTCCCTGGCATAACCATAAATGTTGCCGTCTCCATACAAATATTTTGGAATCCACAATTTAATTTGTCAGAAGAAAGTAAAACTTGGTCTAAATTGACAGTGAAATATTAAACTTTAATGTAGACCTGTCCCGTTTCTAAAACATAGCTTTGAGGCTATGATTAATCCTTCAATAATTGTTAATATATTTATGCTTGATTTAATAAAAATTTAATTTGTCAGAAAAAACTAAAACTTTGCATAAATTTATAGTGAAATAGTAAACTTTAATATAGGCCTGACTCATTTCTGAAGTATAGCTTTGAGATTATGGTTAATCCTGCAAAATTTGTTAATATATATTAGGTATATTATATCGTTTTAGTGGTAGGCCTACTTATCACGCTCCTTCTAATTTTTCGTTTTTTTATAGTAAAGTGCATGGTTTTACTCTGTAAGGAGGAATGTATACACAAATTTTATTTAATACTTTCGTGTATGCGTGTTACCAGCATAGGCACAACAAATTATTCCACGATTAAAAGATAGTTTTTTTTATTTGCTTTGAAAATACATTTAAAAAATGAAAACAAAAACATTTTTATTGAAAGATTTCTGAATTTATCAAATAATGTTCTATTATCCTATGTTAGGTTACTGTTATGTTTTGATATGGCAATAGTAGAAGTGATTAGCATCAATGGAATATTTATACTCCATATTGTCATACCAATCATTGGCGATGGTGTCTGCCTTTTTTATTCGCTTTCATTTCTTTTATTTAATACTCAAGATAAAAGTCTAGGCATGCAAAAAATAGTTGTTGATGAAAATTGGAATGACTTTTATTGGTATGATTCAAATGGTAACACATTTTCAACTTCTTTGGAGTATGTGTGGGAAATGTCTCAACATTCGGTTTGCGCGGGTGTCTGCGAATTGGTTTGCAGCTCGTATGATTTTTCCAGCTTACAAAATAACGTTATACATTTCGTATACTTGTTTCAGTACATAAAATACGTAAAAGGTTAAAAGAGCGGAGCTCGGTCAGCTGGTACTTATTTATTACACGTCAATTGCTCCCAAATATTTCTTTCATCTTTAATTAACGAGGAGTAAATTCGCAAAGTAGTTTTATTTGATTAATATCGTTAGACAACATACAAGTGTATTCTCGAACATAGTAAAAGGGACTTGAACACTAAAATTGCAATTTTGTTATTGGGTTTTACTATAGTATATTTAATTGAGAACACGAAAATATAGAACATATGCATAAACATATTATGAAAAGTATTTTTAATTTTTTTTTTTTTTAATCTGTCGTCACATATTGAGCGTATGATTTTTCGGCTCCATTAGTTGACTCATCGTTATAGTGCTAGAGTCGGGGACAAGTATAGAGGGAAAGGTGTAGGGATCGGTGGTTGCCTCCTACGAGCGCCCTGTCCATCGAGCACCATGTCCATCGAGCGCCCACTCTCGGGTTGACGATGGTCAAAGGGGGGTTGACAGGTCTAGGACCTTTCCAACGAGCGCCGCATTTCTGTGTCACCCCTTCGACCACCTGTACTTGTAGTATTTACTTCTGATCCTCTATGGCGTGAATTGACACGATCAGTGACATCGAAAAACATTCCTTAAATAGGACCCATATGCTTGTATTTAAAACCTTTCTTATAGATAATCGCAACGATATATAGTTTATAACATTACAGTAACGTTATTCAAAAACCATTGTGTTCGTCCTAAAATTCTACATTTTTTATTGCTGGTAAGATTTTTTATAAAAATTTACGGTTTTCGTGAAATTTAACATCAAAGATTTTAAATGGCCGCCATATTGAAACTGTTTAAGATATCGTAACGAAATTGTATACACTTGTTTGACCTACCAATTTGAAGTTTCTATCTAAAATAGTACTCAAGTTATGAAATAATTTGTAAAAAACACAAAAAGATGGACAGACAGAAAACTAGGCATTTCAGACCCATATTTATGTGACGTTTTTTGATTGTCTTGACCTAAGGAACAAATACACAAAATTTTTCCAGGGATTTTGGGATTTTGTAAACACCCAGTATACAGGAAACCGCATCTTCCACAAAATTGCATTTTAAGTTTTATATATAAAATATTTAAATAGCTATACGTGTTTATAAATAACAGTGGATTTTATGTTGGCGAGTCAAATTTATTAAAAAAACGTCACAACAGATTGTGAGTACTGCACAAATATCAAAACATGCAATGACCCAATGTGCTACATATCGCATCCCAGAGAATGAACTACAAAGAGCATTTATAACATTTTTTTGGTATACAAAAATTAATTTTGAGTTGTAAGCTGAAATTACCAAAAATATTTGCAAATTATTAGCGAAAAAAGTTTTAAGGCGAAAAGTCACATTAAAAATGTCAAATAATTGTTAGAATAATTTAGAGATAAACAGCTTGTTGCAAATGCTATATAGATAGCGAAAAACGAAAATATAATGTACTTATTAGTTAGTAGCTTGTAAATACATGCAAAAAACGTGAAAGTGGTCACTTCACGTCTAATTCACTTTATTTGTATTATTTCATTCCAAAAGAACGGATGAAATTAAAATTACCATCGTAGCAAAACATCTGTTACGTACTAGAAGTAGATAAAACTCTCATACATAACAAAGAATATAACCTTTATTACCTATAGAAGTAGAATATCTTCTACTTTCAGGGAGCATAAAACAAATCATCCTAGCTAAAGAGTAACCCTCGATACATTTAAAATTGTAACCAAAATTTGGCAAAGATATTTTAGCGCGTATTTTTGTATTAGCAGAAAAATCATATCTACAAACCTAATGAACGAAATTCAATGGTTATTTCTTTAGCACAAAAATCCTCCTAGGGCGCTCGTAGGAAGACACCGGGTCGGTCGGCCCAAAACAATGCTATTGTTGTGAAACCGACCGCCCGGCCACCCTCATGCCTGCGGTCATTGTCACCACCTCCCTTAAATTCTTAGAAATATTTCGGTCCAATACAAATATTATAATTTGAACCACTAATCGAATATAAACAAGTGACGGCTCAATCTTCTCGCAAGATTAAGACCAATAAGAGAAAACTTGAATCACAATCCTACGACTCTCCGTTGACAAGCTAGTTGGTTATTACAATATACTACCTTGTTTACCTGTAATATTCAAGTATCTGTGTAGTTGAACAAGTTGAGTTGTCTGTGTTGAAAAAAACATGTGGTTGCCAAACAGGAGACAGCGTTTAGGTTATGTTGTGTTTTGGATATATAATAGTGAATCATAAGTAGTGTGGTGTCATTTTCTAGTGATTGTAGTTTTATTTTAGTTCTAAAATGACTAAGGCAAAGGGTGTTTTTAAAAAACTTGTGTTTAGAGTCAAAAAATATAAGAAGCCTATGACAATCGCTGTGGACCAAATGCGGGAATTACAAACTAGCTCTTCAGAAGCAATTAGCCCTAGGCCTACAACTCCCATCACAATTCCAGTTCCTGTAAGCTCTTCTAGGATGAAGCTAACTTAGCTAACTTCCAATGAAAAACAATTTGATGACTTTCAAGGTAATACTAAGAATATAATTTTATTGTATCCATGTATACACTCAGATCAATGTTTAGCAATGTTTTATGTAAGTGCGGGGCTCAGTTATTCTGTCGGAAGCTAGGTGGGACAAAGGACGAGGATCGAAAATCTATAAAAGGCGCAGGACGACTGACCGACAAGGTAATAGATGAGCTACAATCCTATTATGGGAATGCCATAAGAGGTACTCAGGCAATTTGGCAAAAATGCACAAGGCAGTGTGGGCTACGTATTTCAACCGACTTGCCACTCACGCGTTGTGTCCTCCTGCTCCAGATACCTGGTGCAGGTATAGAAAAGATCCGGCTGGCTATAGACTCAAGAAGTCACTCCGAGAAGTCATCATGAATCAAATTAAACCTATTTACAGAGATCTAAGTAATAACAATGACTACATAGTCATTGGTAATAAAGAGCTCCTGAAAAATGTCTACATGGGCGTACACAAAATTGTAACGAGTCGTTTAACAACATATCTGGAGCCGTCTGCCCAAAGCCAACTTCATTGGTAAAAATACTCTAGACCTAGGACTTCGGGATGCTGTGATATCATTCAATGATGGAAATGTGGGTAGAATTAAGGTGCTGGAAGAACTAGGTGTTAAGAACTTAGGCCAATATACAATTGCAGATTTTAACGACACTCGTATAAAACAAGCCAACCGAGCAGCGGAAGGCATGACCAAGGAGGCCAGAATAAAGGAAAGGAGACAGAACCTAGTACAAGAAGAGAAAATGAAGTTGACTACTGCCCAGGAGGGTTTTAACTCATATAAGTAATAAATTGTGCCTGGTTTGTTACTAAAAATTTAATTTATTAACTTTTCCTAGGATTTTCGGAAACAGTATTTTTTTACACAAATAACCAGATATCTCACAACTACTAAGGCTACAGACTTGAAATTTTTACTAAATATCATAAATGTAATTGTAAACATGTGGTATTAACCTAATGTCAATTTAATTATAAATAAATGAATAAAACATATTTTCTGTATGAAGACATGTTTTTTTGGCCTATTATTTATAAAAACCATAAATCAAAATGTTTTTTTATTTTTAAATTATTTTACTACAGTGTACTCTAAACATAACAATAACAAAGGCCTGAAAATTTCATCTTCCTATTTCAAGTACATCTTGAAAAACTGGTCACCAATATAGACAATTTAACATGGGTGGGATACAAGACATGTTTAAGTCCCCGATTGTAAGGTCTTCTCTTTAGTGTTTTATTTAATTTATTGATTATATTAATTATTTTCAAAATTGTTTCCTTATTCCATGGACTTAGTAATTCCAATAATGTTAGTTTTATGCAATTTTTTAGACATCAGCACCAGTTTGGAATTAGTATCGATAATATTACTTAAAACCGTAAAAAATTTGGAAAGTGCAACATTTACATCCGGCATTTTGGAATTGTAATCACAATAAAATTTACCCAATTCCATCTTTCTTAATCGAAATCGATTGATAGTAAATGCAATTAATATCGATTGAGATAATATCATAACGCATTGTTAAGAAAATATGTTTACCAAACAATACACTGCTGTGCTCGATAATTATGACAATATTTGGAAATGTCTATATTGACACCTAAGCGTAGTTGGCTGATCTTGAAATAAAGAAGATATTTGGGTAAAATAAATACTATTTTATTCGTAAATACTTAGCAGTCAACCAATGGGGAAGCTATGTCAAATTTATAAGTGTATAATTTGATGCAATTGAAACCATTATTTTAAAAACAAATAATTCATAATCCATAACTAAATAATTTTTGCCACATCATTTGAATTTTAAATACTTTCCTACTCGTATAGATGTTATAAAATTCTAACTGGAAACCTACCCAAAATTACTTGGCTATTTGCGGCGTTAGCAGGTAGAAAACTCAAGACTGCATGTATAGGGTTGGGATGGTACCGAAATCGTGGTTATGACTTTAGTTGCAAAATAAGGCCATAAATATTTTGACTGACAACTTATTTCCTCTTGAAATATTTATTGCATAGGCTAGCTATTCAGACAAAGTGGAAGTATTTTGTCAAGAAACTTAAAGTGTTTATTGGAACTCCATAAACGTATACTTAATATTCCCACGTGTGACTTGCACTTTTAGCAGGTAAAAAGGATTCGTTATTGTTAACGAAATCCGTTTTATAACTTTAGTTTCAAAATCAAGGCCGGGCGTTTTGACGCACAACTTAACCACTCCTGAAATATTTATTGCATTGCCAAAATATGCCAACAAAGTAAAAGTATTTTTGGCAAAAAACATATTGTGTCTATTCTTGGACGATTTACGTACTATCCACTGTTGCATCAAATTCAAATTTTAATTCTGCAGAGTTTTAAGGCTTGGGTCCCTAAATTCAAAACGAGGACGTTGGCAACCCATTTCAATGTTAAAATAACCTAAAAATACTTAACTATGCTGACGTGAATTTTTAACTCGGTAAATGTGTACAATTATAAAACTGTAGGCCTATTTGTTAAAATTTTGTATTTACGTACGTTATCCTATTACTTTAAATGAGCAATTCTTGTATCTATCTATGTATCTGTCGCTCTATCTGGATGTCGAAAACGGCTCTAAGGATTTTGATGAAAAATGGCATACGGTATAAGGGTTTTTTGACGTCAAAAATCGAATGCGCTAGGTCTTATGTCTGCAAAAACGCCCATAAACTCTGAAAAATGCGCAAACAATTTCAACTCTGAACTTCTTTTTATACCACCTTTAAATATATACCACCTTTAGTATACATATATATAATCAAAGGATGATTTGATTATGCAAATTTTCAAAATGACGGCCGTGTAAAATTTGTATTGACAAATAACTCGAAATAATTGTTTTCGTCAATGAGAAACGAAATGATTTAAAATTATTGTGAATAGCTTAAATTATAACCACGTTATAGAAAAAACATTTAGAAATTTAAATTTAATTCAGTTAACCTGTTGAAATGAAGTAATACTAAAATGTTTAGGGCATTAATAACACTGTAACTCGCTAAGTTTTTTGTCGATACTATTTCATCTTTAAACTAAGATACATTTTAAAAATATAAGTTTTTAATTAAAAAAAACAAAATAATTGGTCTTTCTTCCCTGTACAGGGACGTTATTCATATGGATCTGAAAATCAAATTTGTTAACACATTTATATGTTTTAGTCACAGCACTACTTTAAGCTATTTAAAACATGTATAAGCAGGTTTGTAAATATTTTATTTATTGCACGAAATCTTACGAATACAAATTACATCAACTTTCTTAGTTTGACAATCACAGGGTAATAACTTTAATAAGATGAAACAAATTTTAATTTGGTTCAGAAACTTCTATTTTTGTCTAAGTATGTGAATTATGATTGGCAGAAGCTAAACACAACGAAACAGCTGATATTGCAATACTTTTGGTTTATAGTTAAGTTAATAACAATACTGTTAAAAATAAATAAATACTAGCTGACCCGTGTGAATATTTCGCAAGTTAGGAGTAGGCCTAGTTACCTGATTTAATACATTGCTTTAATTAAGTACATTACGTTTAATTTGAACAATTAAGCCCCATATAAAAAGTAAGAAACACATCTAAAAAGACAATTTCCATCACCAATTATACGTTTCACCTCCACGACTACTATTTAACTAGCAGACATAAGACCTAGCACATTCGATTTCCGACATCAAAAAGCCCCTATATGCAAATTTTCATCAAAATCGTTAGAGTCGTTTTCGAGATCCGTGACAGATACAAAGATAGATACAAGAATTGCTCATTTAAAGTAATAAGATTAAGCAACAGCAAAATTAAACTTAACCTACTTCAATAAAGTGAATTACAACATAAACAAATCATGTTATGATAATAAAACATGTGCTGTTATAATCTGCTGGTCTGTGCTATTAAGTTGATCAGTAAAAAATTTAATAAATAGAAAATATTTTAAATTAAATTTTTAAAACATTAACTGAAGGATTAGTAAAATTTTAAGGCAAATTATCAAATATAGAGTTAATTACCTTTCATTTAACACAAACCGCAGTCAATCGGTCCAATAGAACTCCAGATAACAGTCGGAATAGGCTTAAAACTTTACCCAATGTTAAATTGCCATAAGAGGTTTAAATTTAAAGTAAATTTCGTTAATTTGAACGATTAAGTCCCATATAAAAAGTAAGAAACACATCAAAAAAGACAATTTCCATCATTAATTATACGTTTCACCTCCATAACTATTGAAATATAAACAGAAAAACATAATTAAGCATCAGAAAAATTAAACATAACCTACTTCAATAAAGTATATTACAACAGAAACAAACCATGTTATGATAATAAAACATGTGCTGTTATAATCAGCTGATCTGTGCTATTATATATGTCCAATAATACTCCATATGATAATAAAACATGTGCCGTTATAATCAGCTGATCTGTGCTATTCCGTTGATCAGTAAACAACATGTTAATGAATATAAAATATTTTAAATTCCATTTTTTAAATATTAAATGAAGGAATAGTAAAATTATAAGGCAAAAGGGCAAATATAGAGTTAATTACCTTTCATTTAACACAAACTGCATGTCAATCGGTTCAATAGAACTCCAGGTAACACTTGGAATAGGTTTAAAATTTTACCCCATTTTAAATTGCCATAGAAGATTTTCATTTCCGTTTTTAAAAAATTTAGTGGGGTAACAGCTGAAATCTAAGCAAAATGGGCAAATATACAGACAATTACCTTTAATTTGGTGCGTGTATATCGGTCCAGTAAAAGTCGAGATTTCACTCGGATTACAAAAAATCTTTTCAAATTAATATATAGATAATTGAGCTTGACTTGTGAGAAGATACACTTGATAGAGTAAACTTAGAACACAAATTCTCACAACTAATACGTTTATTAACTCAAAAGCGTTTCAAAGACAAAGTCGCCATCTTCAGTGATGCACGAACTACAATAGTCAAATTATAACTCAATTTTTATAAATAAAATATAAAATACAAATTAGAGTTATAGTTTGACTGTTGTAGCTCGTGCATCGTGAAGATGGCGACTTTGTCGTTGGAACGCGTTTGAGTTAATAAACATATCAGTTGTGAGATTTTGTGTCCTAAGTTTATTCTATCAAACAATATTGTTATTGAGTCCGAGTTCATTAGAAAAAAATAAAAGTGAAATTTAAAATACTGGACAATAAAACATCAAAATTTATTTAATTTAACCCTAAAATTGTTTAAATCTATATATACAGTACTAATACTTGTTACAATACCGTGACTATTTAGTTCCTAATTCGTTTATAACTGAAGTAGATTTGAGCTAATTTGTATCTGTTTAGTCCTGAGTTGGCACTTATAATTAAAGAATCTGCAGAATTAAAAATATTCCAGGCAACATTGGATAGTACGGAAATTGTCCAAGAATAGACATAATATGTTTATTTTTACAATGTTACTTTCACTTATTGGCACATTTTGGTAATGCCAAGTCGATAAATAATCTGTCCCAATTTCTGGCCTTGTTTTTTGAAACTATCTTCATACCAATTATTTCGTTAAGGGTCTGCTCTAGTAAAACAGAAAGCAACCTTCGACTCCCTATAGTGGCGGTAGGTTACGCGGACATTGCTCATCCTAAATCCATTTAAAAGCCGCAATTATTCAAATAGCGTTTTTTTTAAAAATACCAAACTCTTGGGGACAAAATTATTAATCCGAATGGCTTGGTAATTTTTCGCTATAATTAATATTTACAACGTAAAAAATATTTAAAATCACTCTATAGCGGCGGTAGGTTACAAGGTCATTGCTCAGTTTAAAAATCCATTTAAAACCCGCAATTTTCCAAATAGAGTTTTTAAAAAATACCAAAATCTTGGGGACGAAATTCTTCAGGCGAATGGCTTGGTAGTTTTTCGCTATAATTAATAGCGACAATATAAAACAATATTTAAAATCAATGTTTTAAATTGTTAATAAATATTAAACAAAATATTTTTCTTAATTTTTAAAAAGCCATTTGCATGCATATTGACCATAGCTTTAAAATGACATATCGTGTATAATTTTCCGATAAAAAATAGAGGAAAAATTTGGATTTTAATTTAACATTGGTCTTATGGAGTGTCAGCCAACATGGCCGACAGCTAGAGCCGACCCTTAACTCATCCTAACCGTTTTTGCCTGTTAAAAGGGCAAATAACACGTGGTATTGTGTGTAGGTTTCATGTAATTCCAAAACGTTATTTTGTTAAAAGCAATAAGTTTCTTGTCAAAAATACTTAATAATTTAGTCTTCATGATTTACTTAGACTAAAGTAAAAATTGGTAGCTTTAAGTAATATTAAAAATAAAACTCGTAATTAGTAAACAATAACTTTTAAATTGTTTTATAAACTTTTTTAAATCTACACACTTAAGAAAAATAAAATAAAATTTAAAATCATAAATTTTACATTTTTTCATAGAGGAATTTTAAATTTACAAAAAATGTTATGTTTAAAAGTTATAAAGGAAACAAATATTTAAAATGAGACTAAATGCAATCTCCTTTGTCTCGTATGGTTTTTGATCAAGTAATTCACAAAGTATATATATATAGCAAAATATTTCTACATATATTATATGAATGTTGTTATCGATCTCTAAAACAAAGAGGCCAACAACGTGAATTAATGTAAGAAATCTAAAAATATTAATATTATTTAATATTGATATTTATGTTAAAAATTATTAAACCATTGAAGTTGAATATCGAAAGAGCTGTTTAGTGTACACATTATTATATCTCACTGAAAAATATAACATTAGTGTTTCATTGAGATGTGGCAACAATGTAACAAAGAACACAAATAAGCTACAACAAACCCAACGATCGAGACAAATTAATAACAGTTCTGTTTATAACGATATTGAAAATTGGCTAATTGGCAAATTCGAATTTTTTGGTGGAGTTCTTTAGCTATATACAATGGATTTGTATATAGCCACCAATTTCACGTTCATACTAATCTATGATATAGAACTCCAGATTTTATACGAATCGACTATTATAGACTCCTTCAATAAGCTCCAGCAACCGGAGGTCAAGAAATTTTCGGAGGTCTTAACAAGTAGTAATTTAGTAGACGGGGGAGGTCTGAAACCAGTTTAACATACATATATATATATATATATATATATATATATATATATGTACGCAACGCGAATATACTACATAGCACTTCTTATTGGGAGAGGAAAAAGCATCAAACTCGCGACCGTCACCGCTCGAGATATAGTATGTATGTATATATATATATATGATATTTGTGTTATATGTATATTAAATACCAAAGTCAGCAAAGTCATTAATGTTTTAAATTATTTTATCCTTATTCCTCCTCCTCTAATATTAGTACGGACAAAAAAATATAAATTGGTCATAGAAGTTATCACTTCCAACGTGTGGTCTTAAGCACACTATTTTTTTGTTTTGTTTGGTTTTCCCCAAGTCATCTGTTGTTCGTTCGTCCACTTTTCCACAAACTTTTTTTAAAGTAACAACGTTCCTTTCCTAGTTCCTTCTAACCACTGCTAACTTTAAAATCATTTTCTAGCAGGTGAAAGAGAAATTTATGGGTTTTGCCTGATCAAAAGCTTTGCTTAGTTTAATTTTCCTATTTTCACCTTTGTTTAAAATTAATCACACGTTTAGGGCCGGATTTAGGCTTTGTTACGGCCTAGGCCAAAGTTTTTGGAAGCACCTTTTCCTCGCTATCTCCCTCTCGTGATGTAAAATACTCGGGTATTAATAAAATTGAAGCTAAATTGGGTAAATACCCGGGTATTTATAAAAATCATTTAAGGTACGACTGATTAATTACATATTAATTATATTTGTGTTCTAAAACCCAACTGAAAATGGCAGTATGAAATTTATTCAGCTCATCTATATTTATCCAGTTGCATTCTATATTTTGGCATGAACGACCAAGTACTTATGAAAGTGGTTGTTTTATTTTTTCCAAATTAAACAGAATTTAAATTTTAATAAACATAAATTAACACTCTTAAAGACATGATGTGCTCAATTCATCAGTGCCTTCCCACACAAGTTCTTTTCCCCAGATACATTGCTTGTCTCTATAGGCAGCTATATTTTATTTTATTTTAGGGATGCTTACACTCATTTTGTGCCCATCATCACAAACAAAGCAAAACTGCATCTAGTAACTCAAGTGGTTTTAAACTGCTCCTTTGAGCAGCTGGATTTAGTAGGTCTGCTGCAAGGTGTATTTGCCCTTAAAGCGAAATCTCTCCGCTTTTCAAACTTCTTTAGAACATTTTGCTCTTCTGCTTTTTGTAATTGAAAAACTACAAAACTAAACTAAAATTCTGATTTGATTTTGATTTGCTTAAATCAGATAATACAATATCTTGAATTGTATTTACCTGGCCTACATCACTATCTCCCTCCCTTCATATATTAGAGTCCGATTCTCTGCTCCACAATACCATTCAAATCCCCCCCCCCCCACGTTCCCCATAAATAAATTCAACCAAAAGTTAGAAGCATATTTTATTTGAGCACTTTCTCGATTTCCGATCTGCGACCTTCCAAGTTTAAGACCATGGCCAAAACTACCCTTGTGGAGAATCCAGCATGCCTATTGTCTATCAGCAAGTATTTAAGTACATGTCCCACAAAGAATTCCCTTCATATTTAGACATTAAGTGATTCCATCAAAAAATGTGTAATCTTATTTAACAAATAAAAATCAAGTTTTTTCTTTGAATCAATAGTTTTTACTTGATCTTGGATGTGCATTTTCGAAGATATCTTCCTGGAGAAAAAGGTAAGTGAAAGTATGGACTCTAGTCTTTAAAAGTACAAAACTAATTTTGTTCAATAGCTTTTCAACTAGAGCATTTTGAAAAAAGGCTTGCAACCCGAAATCCTCACAAACAGAATTTTTTTTCTAAACAGGATTAGTGAATTTAAATATTATTTGTACCTGTTATCATTTTGGAAATAACACAAAGCTGAATAATTTGAAAAATGATAGCATTAAACCAAAATACAATGCTCTGTTCTCCATGAAATTGTGTAGGCCTACATTTTAATATCCACATAAAAAATCCCCCAAACGTTTTTTTTTAATTCCTTAATTTTTTTTTTTAACTATATGAGGTATTGAAAATGTCCCATTAAAAAAGTCTTTAATCTATAATTAACAATTCATCTATACTCATATTATAAAGAGGTAAAGTTTGTTTGTTTGTTTGTATGTAGGGGGTAATCTCTGGCACTACTAAACCGATTGAAAAAACAGTTTTACTAATAAAAAGCTACACTATCCCTGAGTAACATAGGCTATAATTCATTTCGATAAAAACCTTTCTTTATTCCAATATTTGTAAATTTAGTCGGAAAAAATTCTTAGGTTAGGCCCAGAATGAAAATCTACACATGTATTTACATTTATTACCATAGCAACCAATCGATAACAGATAATATAGCTGTTAGCTCCAATATTTTCATTAACAGCTGATTTCAAAATTTGAAGCAATTATTGTTGTATTTTTAGGTTAGGGTTTTTAAGTGTCTTGCTGGTTCTTTTAACCATTATTATAACTGCTGTTATAAGAAATAATTTAATTTGAACATTTTACATTATTTACCATCTTAGTTTTAAGGTTATTATTAATCCTACACCTTTATTATAAATAAAACATAACATATATGTTTTTAGAAGGTTACATTGGGGGTTGGCGTGCGGAGCACGCAGGGGTCTCCCCTAGTTATTTAACCCTTAAGTACTATGGACGTTTAGAGTAACATAAGTACTATATAGGGGTCTATGAGACCGCATACAAAATTAAAAAATTTTGGTTGAAAAAAATTACAGTTAAAATTTGCTGCTAATAGTCTGATTTGTTGTTTGTATATTTAAACTTAACATGACACTTAATAATTATAATTTTTTTTATGGATTTAGATTTTTTTAATTTGTCCCAAGCAATTAACAAAAAGTACATAGTTTTGACTTCAATTTTTTTTTTTAGTGTAGTCATAATTTGTAAGCACGTTTTTCCCACGTGCATAAGGTAGAAAGTGTTTAAAAAATTAGAAAAAAAATTCTAAAAATACTGTATAACACTTATCAACCTTATTTTGAAAGTCTAAAGTTTGTTTAAAAAAAGAGATTAACGTATATGATTTTAAAACACTACAAAAGTACTATGGAGGGGTTTGTCAGACAGCAAAAAATATATTTAGTCACAAATTTACAATAACATTACAAAACTACTAAAAGTGTGCAATAAAAACTAGTACAGATTCCTCACGCCGGCAATGCACCCCGAGAGGGGAAGTAAGGCCCGGTCCCCACGCTGTGTTTGTTGTGTCCAACGTCACCAGTACAACCTCAATAAAAAAGGATAGACAACTGTTCTTCACTGTACACCCTAGTTTGTCACTGTAATGTAACGGTAAATAAAAGTGATAAACACATTTTTCTTAGTGAACGGGACGTGTAAAAATTAGTTGTTTTATTTATAAATATATACAAGTGTCACAAAAAACCTTATCGTGCTATAATACAGGATCGGATTCTATGCATTATAATAAATTAAAATATTCAGAAACATTTTACGAATTCGGGTTAGTTTATTTTAGTTTTTTGTTAGTTTTTTATACTGGAAATATGTGAACCAAGGGTTGACAAATCTTTTGAGCATGTGTTAAAAATTATGAGGAGAATGAGTTCTTGGAATCGACAAATAAAGAGAGCAGGAAGGCAGGAAGTATTTCCTGAGATACCCTTCCTGTTACATCATCCTATTTACTTTTCCCACACAAATTTTGTATGTGTATAACCAACTTTCACCAACCTGGCGACTAACAATGCAATGTTAAAAGAATACAAAACCTAAAACTAACTTTAACCTAACTAAACTTTAAATAATACAGTATGATTAAAACAGGATAGTATTATGGTGTCATTGGATCTACAGAACAGCCAGGATCGCACCAAATCAATGTCAAACAAGCACAAAATGTATTCATTACAGGAATTACCTTCCTCCTGACTAAACAAAAGGTCGTACAGAAAATTGTTATAAATAAAAAAGTTAATTCTACTAATTATCAACAACTTTCTCGCAAAAAGTTTTCTTTTTGCCTAAAAATAAAAAAATTTCTCGCTTTGAACATTTTTGTTGTCATCACTTTTATTTTATAAAAAACTTAGTAAAATTTTTCATCACAGTTATAACATTTTATATTTGTATGAAACAAAACCTTACTTATTTATAGATATTTGTCATAGTTTTCTCTAAAATGTGAAATTCTTTTTTATAAAAAGGTTGTAAGCAAGTTCGTAAAGTTATAAGAATTGTCTATTTCCTCAGTTAAATGTTATTTGTGGACCTATTTTTTTGTGGAATTGGTTGTACCGCCAAGGCAGGTTTAAGGAGAAGTAGACTGTAGAAGGGATGACTCGCCCATTAGGCCAAGTGCACTCCTAGTTTGCTCGAACTGTACATACAAAGCTTAATATATACAAAAACAACTTGAGCAAAGAGATAATATATATACAAAAAGTTCTTCATCAAAGTTCTATAATACAATAATAACGTCAACGCTATGGTCCGTCACTGAGACCGCTACATGCAATCTTTAAAATCACTTAACTACTATGGACCGTCCACCAGACCTCAAATCGCCTATAACGCACGTACTAGTAAACTAAAAATAACCTCTCTTCCACATGTCACTGCCAAGGCCAAGACTGAAAGCTATAGGGAGGGTGTGGCCTGTGGTGGCGAGGAAGTGGAAGGGGGAGGGCGGCAAACTTCAAGAGCGGTCAGACAGACGTTCCATAGTACTTAAGGGTTAATAACTTTCTTTTTTATAGTCGTTGAGTTATACAGTTTTGAAAAAGCTTACATTGAGTACCAGTTTTA
>JAGFPH010016819.1:7598-18665 GCA_018207615.1 Philaenus spumarius
TTATGTCATTCTCTTTTTTCCATTAAAATTTACTCTTCTAATTTTGCAAATTGAAAATTAAATTAAATTGTTGTGGCCAAATGTTTAGTCTAAGTAATAAACCATATTACTCGTATAGGTTTTAAGAAATATGCTTTTAAACTAAATTATTATTTCGTCTTAAATACATTATTTTCGACAGCGGTTATTTTTCGCTTCACACAGCGCCGATATACCGATATAGTATACGACCACGTTGATAATAATTGATTGTGCTAACAATCCGAAATACAAACAATATCTGGCAATAAAATATCTGTTCAAATAAGATGGTGAATTCTTTGTTTAATCTCTTCACATCAATAAAAATAGGTAACCTAGTTCACCTTCTTATGTTATCATTAGAACCCAATTAAGTAAAAGCATATTAAAGTAACCTTTAAAATAAAATCAGGGACAAGAATTTACCTTACATGTAATCAATGTTTTAAATCAGCTCAATTATAAGAAACTTTAAAAATTTCCATTATCGTTACTTTTGTATTGAAAGCTTTTAAGTCAGTGTTTTCACAAAATGTGTACTTTAACTCTGTTTAATCATAGAGTCATAAGTAAATTTAAACCGTAGTCAATTTGACTTTTAAAATTGAGGTATTGACGAGTTAAAGATATTTTAGCCCTAAACTTAACTTTCCTCTAAGCTCATTGTCCATGCCATACCATATGCTTCCACTAACCTATGCTAATTATCATCAGTGCCACTAGTTATGTTTGACCACAATTTGACTGAGCAATGCCATTAGTGATGAATCCCTCCATTATTCAATACAACTATAGATCCATGAAATTAGTGATGCTTCCCTCCGTTAGCCAATACAACTACTGATCCATGCATCTAGTGACGTCTACCTTCACTAGTAAATACATCTAATGATTCATGTCATTAGTGACGGTTTCCTCCACTATCCTATACAACCCAGTGGTCCATGCTAATAGTGATTGATGCTTGCCTCCACTAGAGAATTCAACTACTAATCCATTAGTGACGCCTTCATTAGTTAATATACCTACTGATCTATACCATTAGATATAGTTGCCTAAACTAGCGTATACAACTGCTGATCCGTGCCACTAGTGACGCTTGCCTTCATTAGCCAACAAATCTACTAATCCATGCCATTAGTGATGGTTGCCTCCACTAGCTAATATAGTTGTATTGATCCATTCCAATAGTAGTGCTATCCTCCACCAGCCAATATAACTACTGATCTATGTCATTAGTGATGGTTGACTAAACTAGCCAATGCTGATCCACGTCACTAGTGATGCTTGCCTACAATGCAATTAATGATTCATTTTATGATGATTCCCTCCACTAGTCAATACACTACTGCCATTAGTACATGTCATTAGTAATGTTTTCCTCCACTTGTCATTACATGGGATAGAAAAACATTCGTGCTGGACTACTCCTGAGACAATTTTTACATACGGAAAAGTTAGACTGTTGTTTACTACATATTATCAATTAATTAATTAGGTACAATACCTACATTTTTCTCTTATATCCAATCCTAAAATCACTTGGTGATTACCGCGGTTTCGGGTAAAATATGTACCCTTCTTCAGATCAGAGAAATTAAATAAATCCCTTCATTAGGTCGTCAAATATATTAGAAGTCATTACACAAAACAAAACCACTTTAATACGAAACACATTAAAACACTTTTAAAAAAACATTAAAGTCATGGATTAATCCTAATAACACTAACCGGTCACAGTAAAACGTTTAACCCTAGAATACCAGTCTCATTATTCCTAACGCTAAGTCTGCGAGACGACGGGTAAAATAAATGAATAAATACTTAAAAGGAAAAGGTAATCCGTTGTTTTAGCACTTTATCAACACAAATTAATGTAATACAAACAACTGCCACAGTTTTAACGAGTTTATTGCTCCTAAACACATTCAAAGCTCCACTGTCCTTGATGGTCACCACACATTACTTTTTAGCAACGCTTACAAAAGAATTTCGTCATTTAACGCTTCTTGGATGGGCAGAATAAGCAAATATTTTTCTCTGAGGTTCTTGTTGTACAGCAGGTTGAGTAACAGAAACTTCTCGATGCAGGACATTGGCATCGCAATGTAATTCGAGAACTAACACCACTCCCAACGCCTCGTCTACGAGACTACGCGATCACAGTTTTCGCACAAGTATACACACACAACCAGTTTCTAATACACCAACGTGGCTGTCTAAGTGGCAAATAAAACAACTGGAGTGGTGGGAGAGGACACTACAACGGAGCGGGGATGGGGAACGAAAACATGGCGACCATCGTCTACCAGACGAAGCGTTGGGATTTTAGGGTTAATGCGACTGCCTTGGCGATTCTACCCCTTCCCTAGTCCTTATCACTATTGGGTTGAGAAGCGTTACAATCCTGCAATTTAATCAACGTGTCTAACACAATATTAGCCGGGAAGGAAACCTTGTCGTTTAACAGGTGTTAATTAAGGTAATAATGATAAAATTCTCCAATCCGTGGGCTAACAAGTTGATACTAAATATCAACTTTCATTTATCTATATATTTAAGTTAAATGGTGGTTTTTAAAGAAAAATTATTTTATGAAGTTCTTACAAAACATCTGTTATATCGTAAACAGAAAATACATAAAAATAAGCTCAAAAGCATAATAAAAAAATCAAGGCAGGAAGAAACTTGTGTCCACCTTAGTTCGAACTTATATGTTGAAATAAAAACAATTTATAATAGTTTTAATATTCTGCAATTAGAGGAACCTCACTTAAAATGCAATATTATGTTCATAATAAGATTACTGGTATTCATAAACCATGCAAATTTGTTATTTCTCCCTTTAAGTTTAAATTGACATATTTTGCATTTTTTTTGTATATAAACAGTACAAAGAATGATACGCCAATACATAGGCATAATATATATATATATATAAATGTATGTTTTATTACATTTCCCATTCACCTGGTTTACCAAATTAGAACACAGAATAAAAGTTATAATAATTCTTCTTATTATAAAAATAAAAAAAAAATATTTTTAATGTATTTTTATATTTTTTTATAAAATTTTATTTTATTTTTAAACCAGTTTAGTTTGTTGAAATTAATATTATTTTTAAATTCTAGACACTAGTTACCAGGTATTAATCCATGGAACCATTACTTAATTAAGGGTACAAAAGGTAAAGAACAAATTAAATTGGTAACTTTCCTTGTTTTTTGCAATTTATTTTTGTTTTAAAATGTAAAATCTTTATTCTACGAATTGCAAATAGTTATTATTTTACAGAATCTGTTGGTTAGGTGTGTTTCTTAATTTACTAGCAATGGCTGATAAAATTTTTTAATTATCGTCAACTAATACCTCGCAGCTCGTAAATGGATTTAAAAACAGGTTTGGCTCTATTAGAAAATACTACAAATAGCTTTCAAATGTAATACAATTTTAATACAAATTAAATTTGACTTTCCAAATAATGTGTTGCTAAATTTTAAAATTATTGGGCGGATTGTTTATAAAAATTAAACAAAGGTTTTCTTCAGTTACGTTTCTACAATAATTGGACGAAAAACACCTGTGGATATAGAAGTTTAACCAAAAGACAGAGATTCGTCAGAATTTATACATTGGAGAGATTATTCTGAAAGTAGGACCTACGACCCTGCTCGCTTCGCCCAACAACCCCGGCGAAGCCAGAGCAAACAGATTATTGTATAGCATGATATTATCATAGAAATGAAGATTCAGCGGTGACCTATATATAGCTATAATGTAATCGTAGTAGACAGGACCTACCTCAATAATTCGAATAGGCGCATGCATTGTAATTTCAACATTAATATTCAAATAATTAATCAACATTTTAAAGATCATGTTTACAGAAAAGAATAGTGTATTATATACCGCCAATTGTTTGATTTATAACACAGTAAGCCTTATGTTTGCTTTTACCTAATCTAAAAGAAAGAAAAAAAAACTGTTAGTTGTGAAGGAAAATTACCATATTCCTAGTTTGCCAAACTAGTTGCAAATAAACTTGTTTTGGTTTCATTATCGGCCTAACCTAAAATTCGATCTAAAAAAGCTATTATATTTTAATATGCAACAAAAGATGTTTGAACTAAATTATAATATATTAATAACCATTTTACGATGATTGTTGGTTGTGTTTGCCTGTAGTTTGTTTACCTAACCTAAAAAAAACTGTTAGTTGTGAATAAAAAACGGCTAATTTTAAATTTGCTTAAGTTTTTTTCTATGGACCTAAATCAATTATATTGATCAATAATCCCGAAAATTTGTTATATGATTACAACACATTAATCAATTGATAACCAAACAACCAAAGTTTTCTTATGGATACCACAAAATATATATATATCAGTTGACATTTTCCCACAATTCCAGATACCACACTTTATGCTGTCGTAACTGGTTACAGTTTCCCTTCATTTATCATGTTTAAAATATATCCAAGTCATAAGGGATGATGGATTATACCTTGAGGGCAGAAACAGGCAAAGAAAGATGTTTCTTAACAGCAAATAGAGTTTAACTTTTATTAACAATGCATTCTAAGGAAAAACAGATTCGTTCCTCATTACACAATACAGAATGTAATCAAAATTATTTTAAATACGTGTAAGCATTAAGTGTAGTGGTTGTAGTTGGCACACAATAATGAAGTACGTATACTGGGTCTGTGAAACATTTGGTAACCCATTATAGGCCTAATGTTAAGACTATTGCAGATAGGAATTTGCTGTAAGCTGTCGGTCCAATATATTTGTCCATCAAATATATATCAACCTAGTTTTGGAAATTATAGTCTCCCACATACCGAGCGAAATTATCACAGAAACCCCACGTTTACAACGGGAGAAAAGTTGGACACATTAAATTGTCACTATTAGCACAGTTTTAAGGTTGTGTAATATACCTAATATGAATTTGTATTCGACATCGTAAAGAGACATTTTGGCTTAAACGATTAACTATTTTCAAACTCAATGACTTATTCAAGAAGCATTTGCATTCGTACTCGAGAAAAAAGTGTACAGTTTTTGAACGAATTTTTAAGTGATGATAATTTAATTTTGATAGTAAAAGTGATTTCTTTTTTCAAAGTTTTTTAGTATATCACAATATATGAAAAATACAGAAATAAATAAATAAAAATGTATATCTACAATAAAGTATTTTTAAATATTTAAGTAGTTCTATTGTTTCTCTATAATTTAAAATTTAACTGAGCAATATTTGTAGGAAAATGGATTCCACTAACCAGCTCAATTCAAAATAATTTTTAAAATTATTACCTACACAATACAAAGGAAGACATGTACTTTCATATAAGTATTTTTCAATTTACTCACTATTGTCGTAAATTATTTTTTTATATAATGATATTGTATAACAATGTCTTCACTCCCCTTATTTTTGCCCATCACACCTAGTTTTATTTAATCGTAATTTCAAAAGGAATTTCGCTAAATAATTGACTTTAAAAAACATAAATCTAAATTCTCTTTAGAACCATGTGACAATCCAACAAAAGGCGTAAGATTAATGGGCCCTACTGTAACAAAACGGATGGGCTTTGCTTCTTTCATTCACGATTTAATTCTTTCCTGGTAAGTACCAAACGTTTACAACTTCAGAGCTATAATATAGGCTAGAAAACCCAACCAAGTGCGTGTAGGGCACTCCGGTGTAAGGCCATAATATGGGGTCATATAAACAGAAATTAAAAGAACGTATAATCCTTAAAAAGCAATTATAGTTGTCAGCTTGTTACAATTTCTGCACATGTTTTTTTTTGAATCAAAACAAATGTACATTAAAAATTTCCAATTACTTGTAATTTCAACTTAAAAGTTTTTCATTCAAAAAACTTAGGCCTATGGAGGGATATTTTCGAAATTTGTACATATTATGTTTAGATGTAATGTTTGAAACTTCCAAGGGAGGTTATTTTTAACGATATTCAAAGCCGTCTGATATCTTGTGATTTAGATGACAAAATAAGTCAAATGCACACCAAAGACAGCCAAATTAAATTCTGTGTTACTTTTTTTACAATTGGTATAGCATATACTATTTAAAATTAGTTGTTAAAGCATGTTTTTTTTACATAAGAGATAATTTGAAATTACAAAATATAAAAGTGACACTTTATTTATTGACAAAATATTTATGGGATAACAGGTTTTGTTTTTCTTCCTAGGATTCTTCTGATGTTGTTCTATTCTATCCTACTAGCGAGGACCAACGGAGAATATAAAAAAGAAAGTTTTGATAATGATGGGGTCTGTTTAAAGTGGCTTATAGTATAATCTCTGAATCGGTAGTGTTATTGATTACAAACATCTTCTGGATGCAATTATTGTTGGTTGTAGAGAGAGCTCTGTGCAACCAAAGTAAGTGTAAATCAAATTGAAATCCAGAAAGTCCACTATAGAATCTGGTAGGAAGTATTGTTCAATGATATATAAGACAGATGGAATGTATGATTAATAGAATGGATCAACGGTGGACATAGATAATGTCTTTTTACATATGATAACTCAAAATTAGTCATGTAAGCTTTCAAGTGCATCAACCCTGGATAGGAAAAGAGCAAATCCAGAAGAGGTTGTGTGAGACAGGTTCAGCAGATGGGTTGGAAAGACGATACCTCGGTAAGTTGGACAGAATGTGCCCAACGTGATCAGTTAGGTGATGGACAGAGATTCTTCGAGTAATGTTTAATTCTTTGTAGAATCAGATTTACGTTAAAAGAAACTAGGCAATTATAGAGAAAATAAGAAAATAAAATCATGTTAGAGCCTATGGGTTCAGTATGGGTTGCAGTCCAAAACCAGTGAGATAATTGGGAAATTGAATAGTCGAGATAGGGTTTATTGCAAACTAAATCGGCATGAATCCAACTATTTGTGTTTATGTTTTTTGTTTAAATTTGTTACCTTCAAGTTTTCATGTATTCACAAGATTTAATACATTCTCTCTAAAGTAGATTTTTTGTAAATATAAATAATTATTACCTATAAATTTCTAACATTAAAAAATGACTATGCACATCATAAACAATCCAGTATAAACACCAATAATTAAAAAAACACACACATTCATGTCATTGTCTGAACACATATCTCGTTTTGGTCTGAACCACAAACAAAATCTATATTATATTAATACTTCTAATTACCTTAAGGTGAATTCCGTCAACTATCCTTTGTTTGATGTGGTTAGTATATCTCTTTAATCACATTACGCGTTTTGACTTTTCAATTCAGTCATTATCAAATGTTTCACAAATACACTTCACAAACACTTAAACGACATTAATCATAACACATTATAATTTATACACAAACACGGTCTAACATACATTTTCGGCTACCGTTCACGAATACTTTCGATCGTCAACTAAGGTTACGTTCGGTCAACCGATAAGGATCTCCTGTATTGGTAGCCCAGTCAATAAAGGCCGAAAATCGCCATTTGTCGCAACAAATTAGGGGAAAGCTGAATTTTTTATATGTGATAGACCCTTATGAGACATGTATTTTCTCAAAAGTCCCCTCCTCTCCCCCTTGTGCTTCCACCTCCACCCCCCCCCTTGAAGTTTACAAATGCAGAGCTTCACAAGATTGCTTACAAGTTCGTTAATACTCATCGTAGCGAATAATTTTTTTGTACATATGTTCCTTGATCCATATTAAACATATTTTGTTCTTATAAATTTTTCTATAAAGTTAATATTATAGGACCTATTAAACAACAAACACCAAAAAAATGATTTCTCAAGGCATATAAATTTACTTTATTAACTATATTTTTTAAATTATTTAAAATACACAAAAATGTTACAAATAAAACTTGTAGTATGTATCTTTAGCTTTAATATAATGTGGATAATTACTTGTTTAAATTTATCACTTGCTCTTGGGACGTCGTCAAAGAGAGCGCTTGCACGACCTTCCAGTAGTCAGATGCAGGTTTTTTAACCGCTTCGCATGGATATATTACGTACAATGGATGTTGCAATATAATTTTTTAGTAAATGTGTGAGCATAAATACTGTTTGTATATAATGTATTGTAAGTTTAGGTTTAGATTGTAAGTATATTATGTAAGTTTTTTTATTATATTTATATATATAATTTATTGGTTATCCCTTTAATTCAAAAAATTTCAATGACAAATGTATTGGAAGTTTAATATTTGTATTTTAGTTATTTATAGTTTCGTTTTTACTTGTATGCTTTTTTGTCTTTTTTTCAACAAAACACCTTGAATAAGTGAACACACAAATTTTATTTCGAATAAAAGTTTTGGTTCGGGAGGCTAACCCTACTCTATTGAATGAAATAAATAGGGCTTTCCATATGGAACCACCGGTTCCAGATTGGCTTAAACCGGCAAAAAATTGGATTTCAATGCGCAAAAGAAAAGGATTAAAAAATATATGTTACATGGCTGCATCGGGACCTCCCACCCACCCCATATATGTACAAGTCTTAAGTAAGCTCAAGTACAAATATGTAGGCTATTTATGTTACACTATAACGAGATTCTAAATAATAACATTATTCGCAATATTTATTTTCATCTTTATATGGATTTTGGATTTATATTAATATTTACAACTTGCAAATCAGTGTAATAACAAATTAAGTGATAATTTCTACTGCATGTTGATTACCGTATGTTCACGCTGTAGGACAACTTCCTTATGCAAAGTTATTTATATATAACACATAGAACTTCGACAGTCTCGGAAGCTGAGAGATGGTTCCGACATACAAAAGTTTATTTCATAACTAACTCAACACTACCCGTTTACAAAGCTATCAGGAGAGTTAGTGTTTTTAGGCTCAGGTGTCATTTCAGACAAAAAAGTAAATTGTGACAATGCATATGAAATTTTGAAACTGGATATGGAAAAAATGAAAGGAAAGAAATTTGGAGAATTGAAGCTAAAAAGGAAAGATATGGCCATGACCCAAGCAAGTAACAAGTCCGTAGCTATTCGAACTAACGAAGTTGCGGTAAACCTTTAACAACTTTTCAACCGGATCTTATGTTTCTGTGACAGCCCAAGTAAGTTGAAGTTTTATTTTGGATACGAGTTAGCTTCACAGCCAACTCTTATTCTTTGTTTGATCAAGTCTCACTACGCAAAGGATCAAAATCGTATTTCCTAAAAGTATTTACTGAGCGTATCACCAATGAATTACCTCAGGGGGATGATGTCAGGATAGACATTGATGGTTGCTTCCTTTAACATTGTGTTTCTTAGCCAAAGGAAGGAACTTGTGAAGACATAATTCAGAATTATTGCGCCCATGTTATTAATAGATATGAAGAAAAAAACTGTAGTATTTTATGTATATCCTAAAGAATTCACAAAAAAGGGACAGGAACAGGTATGAACCAATACCTCATCAAGTGGCGTAGACTTTGATAGAAACACTTAGTGCATTACAAAACAAGAGGAATTTCTTTCAAACAAGAGCAACAAAAAAACAAATTATTATTGAACAGCTAAACAGATTGTCGAAAGCAATTGTAGTGGGGTCAGATACATATCTGTCAGTGTTACTTGTGACCCTTGCGCCACAGGATAAACCAATAATCTTTGAAAAGGTAGTTTATGGTAATACATCAACAGTTGTATACTACAACGTAAATTAACTTATTAATTAACACAGCAGTATCTGGCAACATCCTTTATTTGCTTATACAAATACTGGATGTGACACGACTTTTCTTTCTTTGGCTTGGGGAAAACAAAATCTGTCGATATTATCAAGACAAATATCTAAGCCAGAATTCAAGCAGAGACTTTTTTTAATGCAAATACGTCTCGCGATGAATTATTGGAGAAGGGAGAAAAGTTCATTCTAGATTAGTACGGGACCAGCAAATATTCAAATTTGAATGAAGGCCGTTATTTTAAGTTCACTTCTATTACCAGTAAATCAACGCTTAAATCCAACTTTGACAGTGAAATTACCTCCAACTTCAGAAGCAGCTCACCAACATCTATTATTGAGAGTTTATCTACAATTTCAAGTTTGGATTGGCAACAACCTTTCACTGGATTGGCTTACGAACTAGGGATGGAAGAACGAAAATGTAAAATGTAACGACAGAACAAAGAAGGCTCTAAGGCCTATTCCAAGCTCAAAGACTTTTGCTCCAGATGACCTTCTTTTGCAGTTGTAAGACGCCGTGTGGAAACTACTGTAGATGCTTGAAATCAGGGTTAAATTGTTCCGCTATGTATGAAAACTGTAATGGCTTATCGTGTTATAATTCCCCTAATATAGGTGAAGAAACAGAAGATTGTGATTAGATTTAAATCACCATACAGTAAAAAATATCCCTTGATTTGTTATTACAGTGTCTTGCAAGTTGTAAATATTAGTATAATTCAAAAATAAATATAAAGATGAAAATAACTATTGCGAATAATGTTATTATTTAGAATCTCGTTATAGTGTAACATAAATAGCCTACTTATTTGTACTTGAGCCTACAAAAGAATTGTACATATATTCGGGGTGGGTGGGAGGTCCGTGATGCTGTCATGTAATATATATTTTTTAATCCTTTTCTTTTGCACATGGAAATGTGACAGCTGCCGGTTTAAGTCAATCCGGAACGGCGGTTCCATAGGTAGTAGATAACGGAAAGCCCTATTTATTTTATTCAATAGAGTAAGGTTAACCCCCCGAACCAAAACTAGTATTTAAAATAAAATTTGCGTGTTGCCTTATTGAAGGTGTTTTGTTTCTAAAAAAGCATACTAAGTAAAAACGAAACTGTAAATAGCTAATACAAGTGTATTAAGCTTCTAATATATTTGTTATTAAAATTATTTGAATTAAAGTAATAACCAATAAATTATATATATAAATGTAATAAAAAAACTTACCTAATATACTTACAATCTAAACCTAAACTTACAATACATTACATACAAACAGTATTTATGCTCACACATTTACTAAAATATATTGCAACATC
>JAGFPH010016820.1:0-18657 GCA_018207615.1 Philaenus spumarius
TTCTATAACAGTAAAGAGTGTCTCGAAGTGGATTGATTGATGCTTGCAATCATTTATTGTGAATGTTTTTAGAGATATCTTGAAGAGTACTGGATCTACCGTGAAAGAACCATTATATCGTAAAATTAATTTAACAATTTCACTATATACACTCAGTAGAATTTTATTTAAAGCTGATCGAGAGTTTTATTTTACTAACTCCATTGAGAGTGCAAACTATATTAACCTTATTTTCTACTTAATAATCGGTATTAGTTTAAACAACCGCAATAATTACACTGTATACTTTTTCTTTTTTTTAAATAATAATTACATAACAAAATACTAGCACAAATAAATGTTCTATCGAAATCAGATATGTTGGTGCTGAGTTAAATCGTAAAAATCAACAATACAAACTTTACACTATATATAACTTGAATTTAATAATAAGAACTGTTCAGATTTATTTAGTTTTCTAAAAAAATAATACCATTACAAAAATAATTTGCATTGTAAAATAACACGAATAACCATTTGCTGTTAAGTTACTAAACACGATATCCTCCATTCGTAAAAAACTTTATTTTTACCTTTGCACTAATTAAGAAACAATCTAGAATATCCTTTATCCGTGGTTAATTTTAAGTCGCTGTAAATAAGATATAATCCAATTTAATGGGTAAGTTAGAACTTGTTTTTTATACCTATAAAGTAAGTAAGAAACCATCTAGAATATACTTTATCTATGGTTAATTTTAATAAATAAATACCTTTTTTCCGTGAAATGCTGCTCACACTCCTGTTTGATCACTCTATACACCATGTCAGACTTTGTAAATGGGCGACTTTATCATGTAAGGTTATGTAAAGTTACTTTGAAAGTTTTGGTAATGTAAAGATATTTTGAATAGTAATATTTTTTAGTTTTGGGGGCTCCACCAGATCCGTACTACGGATCAAATTTTAGCTTGGCATGTGACGTACTCCAAAGAACTGGGTAGAAATAAGCACAGAGACGTTTTCACTAAATTGTCAAATATATTCAGAAAATTTCTAAAAACAGTTCCTACAATAATTATTTTGTACAACTTTTAAATACATCTAAATTTCAATTTGATATCATTAAATTTTACTCAAGTTTACAGTTCCAACAGTTATACATTTTTTACAATGAAAGATTACATCCGCTTAATAAGGGTGGTGCTAATAATTAAATCTCCTGCTTTCGTAACCTTTAATCTACGTATCTTATTTTAATTATTTAATCTGAAATTTCTTCTAATTACTAGTATATAATACAATCTGATATTACAAAATGTATTACATTATTTATACATGTTAATATTATGAATGATATTAGGTTGGTTCGGTGACTGGTCTCGATTACTTATGAGGTGTTTTAAACCCTCTTTTCAGTTAATCCTAATGAACCAGTCCCAACACAATTATTTACTACAAATCATTATTTATTTAATTTTTAATTTATTTTAATGTTACTTATGATATAATCCTCTGGATATGATTTCGTTTGTTATTTAATTTTAACCCTCGAGATCTGCCTTAACAATCAAATGAAATTTGATATCTACTTACATAATCTTTGGTTCTCTCCCACTCTCATACACTTTACACTTTTATTTTTATGATTTTATAAACTCCACTTATAGACCTTTCACTTATCTTAATTTAACACTGCACTTTCACTATTCGATGATTTTCTATTTATTAATATGATGACTTTTATAGTTAAAATTATGATTTTAATTCTCTGATTATTTAATGGGTAGATGACTTTTGTTAAAATTATTAGACTAGGGCATTTTAAAAGTTGTGGTCTTGATGTTACTTCGCCGACAGTTTTTAGATGACAGTCGTTTCGCCTATTTCTCAGGCATTGTCGAACCGATTATAATTATTAAAATGTTTTGCATTTAATTTAATGCACGTCAAAACAACATTAAATTGTTAATCACAATTTACGAACACAAACACTATACATGTACACAGCACATTTGAACACAGATATGAGGATAGTCTTACGGATAAAGACTCTCGCACGTGCATTGCGGTCCGTCCTTAGTCCAAAACATTTTAATAATTATAATCGGTTCGGCAATGCTTGAGAAATAGGCGAAACGATCGTCACCGCTAAACAAAAATAGAGTGATCAAACAGGACTGTGAGAAGCATTTCACGGAAACAAGGTATTTATTTATAATAAATCCAGTTCAGTAAGGCAAAAAAACAAGTTTATTTTAAGGTGCTCTAAATACAATAAATATATTTTAATGGGTTTCTATGAAACTTGTTTATCCTTATTAGGCCAGTCGGTAGAGGTAAATTTAGACCAAAAGTTCCAGTAATTTGCAATACGGCTGAATCTTTTTTATAAGTACATTCAAGTATGTAGATTAACATAAAAAAAAGTTTACCAGTCTATCGAATTCTCAAAGTCGAAAAAAAATCTATTATCATTTTTTTTCGATTATCGTTAATATTTTGATCTGGGATGAAGATAGAGGAAAATAAAAAATATCATCATGTAGGGGAGGTATTTTCCAACAAAAAAGGTCATATGTATTTATTTCGTCCGAGCAATGGTTTGTCTGGAAAAAATTCGATAATGCAGGTATGTATTTTGCAGCAGGGGAAATCACTAAAAGGAGACATCTTATTCATATATGAAGCGTTTTCTCATTCTAAATCGGCCTAATTTTAATATATCGAATTGAAACTTGACATAGGAGTTAAAATATATATTTTAAACATTTATGCTGAGTCTCAGCTTGTTATCTTGAAAATTACCCCATCTAGAGCCACTTGACTTATTAATGGGTATCTCGATTTTAGGAGTACCGGACCCACCAATTCATTTTAAACAGCTCCAGTTTAGAAAATTTTCAAAATATCAACCTGAAAGTTTTTTTACAAGTTAAATATATAGATTCAAACAAGATCAAGGAGTATAAAACTTTTTTATTATTTACTTTTCAAAGCACAAGTAACTTAAAAAAGTATAATTTTAGACCTTTTTAGATTTTTCATCAAAACGCTTGAGTTAATCGGCTGCAGATTAGTCAATTTTTTAAATATAGTTTTTAATATATGTATAGCAAAAAACATTGTGTTTTTAACTTCTGTACCAATTTTTAAATCGATATGTTCAAAAATGTCGAAAATAGAGTCGTTGAATCCAAAGGTGTTATAGTTAAAACGAGATAGGTAAAACAGAAGACCATTTTCAAGCGCCTCGTTTTTAAAAATAACATGAAAAAAATCGTTCATACTTACTAAGAATATTTATACTGGTGTACTCAACTTGTAAAACAAATTTGATGTTGATATTCCAAAAATTAACGAAACTGGAATAGATTGAAATTAGTTCGTGAGTCCGGTACTCCTAAAATCGAAATCGACTCCTAGATCGGGTCTTTTTCAAGATAACAAGCTGAGACTAAGCATAAATGTTTAAAATGTATATTTTAACTCCTATGTCAAGTTTCAATTCGATATATTAAAATTCGGCCAATTTAGAATGAGCCAACGCTTCATATATGAATAAGATGTCCCCTTTTAGTGATTTACCCGGCTGCAAAATACATACCTGCATTATCGAATTTTTTTCAGACAAACCATTGCTCGGACGAAATAAATACTATGACCTTTTTTGATGAAAAATACCTCCCCTACACGGTGGTATTTTTTATTTTCCTCTGTCTTCATCCCAGCTCGAAATATTAAGGATAATCGAAAAAAAATGATAATCGATTTTTTTTCGACTTTGGGAAATGGATAGACTGGTAAACTTTTTTTTATGTTAATCTACATACTTTAATGTACTTTTAAAAAAAATTCAGCCGTATTGCAAATTACTGGTAGTTGAAACCTATACCGACTGGGCTATATGTTTTATGAACTGTGTGTTATTATGTAACCTACTTTGTTCAGTTTCCTCTTATCTGTGAAAGGAGTTTGCTTATCAAAGCAAATAATAACAATCTTAACAGTTACTATCAAGCAAAATTACTTCGAATTTCACAGATTTGTTGTCAGAAATATGGCATAATGATGGCAGACCCATCATATTATCGGAAGTGTTTTGTAGGGATTGGACACTAAAATAAATAACACCTTACATTGTAAACACGACATTATAGCTTATTTCCGACATGTAGATGATATATTGATAATACATAATGAATCTGAAGACAATGAACCAGAAACAATGGTTGACTACTTAAACCAATTGCACAACAACATGGTATTTACATACGAGAAGGAAAAGCATGGAACAATCTACAACCTGGACATCACTATTTCGAGGAATAAAAACGAACTCGAGTTTAAGATATACAGAAAACCAACTTACGTCAATATCACAATACACAACACTTGATAAACTATCAGCATATAGATCAATGATAAATTGTGCTTTAAAAACACCTTTAAGCCTGGAATACTTTCATTGAGAAATAGAATAAAAGAAAGGGAAAAATTCAATGTTTACTAAGAGCAAATGGTAGACAAACTCTTTTCACAGATAAGGTGAAAGCTAAAAAATCGAAGTAGGTTACATAATAACACTCAGTTGATAAAACATAAGGATAAAAAAGAAAGTTATGTACTATTTCATTATATAGGCCAAGAAATACACCGCATTTCTAGGTTGTTTATAAAAAAAGATTTAAATATGAAATAGCATACAAAACTAATAATAACATTGAAATGAAACTAAACACTAATTTAGACGAAGTTTGCAAATACAATAACCCAGGTGTGTACAAACTAACATGTAAATCATGCAATAATGCGTATATATGACAAACTGTTAATTTAAAAAAAAAGATATACACAGCATATGGCTGCAATAAAACTGGACCAACCGGAAAAATCTAATTTCGCTAAGCATATTCTGGATAACGTACACTCGTATGATACGACAGACAGCACAATGAATAACTTTACTTAAAACAATGTGACAAAGGATAAAATATGAATGATTGGGAGTCGTTTTATATACTTATTGAAAGGCAAACCGGAAAAATTAAAATAATTAATGAACAAATAATGTTTGAATCCGACATTGTTTACTCTGCATATTTGAACAGTGATAAAATACAAGATACAGATTCTAGAGATTCAGTACTGAATTGGCCGGTGACTTAACAGGACGCCAAGTGTATGATGTGTGTTTGTGTATGTATGTCTTCTGTAATGTTTTTATGTAAAAAATAACTTTGGCGAAGCAGTAGCGGATCAACCCTGTCCCCGAAAAAGCTGTCACATTGAAGCAGCGAAACCGGTAGGAGAGATGAAATCTTGTATGGGATGACGTAAGATAAAAAATATTTGTAACTAAATATTGCCCACACGTTAAATTAGTTTTCTGCCTCTGTTTAAACTTTCAGTCACGGTTAAGTTACAACTCCAATGGACGTATAGGCAGACGCAAATATAAAAATTTCTCACCACATACGACTTTTAACACGTTAAGCGCACATGTGAGCTTGACACTGAACACTAGAAGCGGCCGACGCTCAGTGCATTGCACGCAAACCCCCGTATTGAGAGAATTTTCAACACACAATGCATTGCGTGCTTCGCACGCCAACCCCCGTGTTAGGAGAATTTTCAATACACAATGCATTACGTGGTTCGCAAGCCAATACCCATATTGAGAACATTTTCAATACACACATTGCGTGCTACGCACGCTAACCCCCCGTATTGGGAGAATTTTCAATACACAATGCATTGCGTGCTTCGCACGCCAACCCCCATATTAGAATGATTTTCAATACAAGGTGCATTACGTGCTTCGCACGCCAACACCCAAATTGGGAGAATTTTCAATACAAAGTGCATTGCGTGCTATGAACGCACATGTGCGACCGTTTTAAAAAATTAGGGATTATTACGTAGAAAGGTTAAAAAATAAAAAAATAAAGTAATTTCTACTTATTTAGGCTACAAATATAAAAAATAAGTTTTAGCTCCTAGCATAATAAATACGAAATTTGCGTAGCAGTGGACGAGTTAACGTGTTTTAGAGTATGCAAATGGTGTTCTATTTTCAAATATACCAACTTCAGTAACTTTCTTTGCGTGTATAATATCTTTCTAAGTAATCTCTTTCATAATTCCAATAATTTAGAGAACTTTAAGAACTAATACTAATTTTCAAGATTTAATTTTACAATCAGTAAAATAATAAACATACACTTGATAAAATAAGGTGCAACTTACTGAATTATTTTACTTTCCATGTATTTGAAGTTTAATACCTGAAACAATAAAAAACATACATTAACTACGTTTAGGCACAAAGAGCATTAAATAGTAGAGTTTGACGGACGTATAATTAATTTGGTTGAGGTATAATTTGACCAGTTTTTCGTATGTAAACCTCGCATATGAAGATAGTCTACATTTTGCTTTATTTTCCCTACACGTAAACCCTACACACTTTCTCTTGAATTCTTCACAGAGTTATTCATGTCTATAAGATTAACAAATAGTGTTGTTCTATCTTAATTCAAACGAAAATAATAATTATTTTAAAAGTAAAAATATACAAAATATTTGAACTATTCGCGTTATTTTATTTTTCCACATTTATGTATAACTTACACAAGTTAAGCATCGCGCGCACTTGTCCTGCACAGCCATGCCATGCAAAAACCAAAATCTGATTGTTGCCATGTATTTCAATGTAGTAGCGCTTACTTGACCTGCAACAGCACGAACCAGCAACAGCAGTAACCAGCATGCTGGAAGCGGAAGCTCGGAGAAGAATTCGGAACTTGCTGGGCTGTGCAGGGCATGGCAGGTCAGTGATGTGCTGGTCAAGTGCGCGCTACCTCTTCATGCAGCGTCCAGCAAATAGAAGGCGTTCGGGTCCCTTCGTCGACTCTCGGTGAAGTTCGGCTCAATAGACAATAGTCAGTAAAAAAAAGCGTTTAGATTCAACTGTGTTCCCTTCTGTTTGTTTTGTTGTCGTGATGGATGATGCAAAACTTATTTTATTAGTTCAATAGTCACCGGCCTTGTGGAGCCAAAGTAACCCAACCAGCACACAACCAGCACATGAAAGATGTGTTGTGGGAATATATTGCCTCTCAGTTTGAAGGAAAGACAGATCAGATTTTTAATTTCTAGGTTCAATTTCTGTAGGGATCTAATAAGTATTAAAAGTAAACATTATAATTATTTTTTTAAATCATTTACAATTTTTTGGACCGATTTCGCCTTTGCATCATCACGGCAAAAATTAGTAGACTATACAAAAAGGCAATATTATTTGCTTATTATGTATGACGAATAACATTATATTTGAAAAGATAAAATATAATAATCCTTGACAATGCCTAATTATATTTGTTATTTTATTCAATTGGTTGCGATGATAATGAGGTGAACGGCCGTGCTCAAAACTGTTTTATTTTTTATTTTTTTGTTTGTTATTTATATGTAATTGTGTATGAGATAATAAATATGATAGTTTATAGAGAATTTTATTAGGAATTCCAAATATGTTCAATATTTAATATTGAACGTATATTTCAAATGATAGAGGCATTTATCTATTACAATGTAACATAATTTTTATATATTGTTTTGAAATCAAACGGTTACATGTCTTTAGTCAAAATGTAATATTTAAAAAAATATTCAACCGATTTTAATCAAATTTAAACAACATATAAATAACATATCTATAGTAAAAATACTAAAAAATAAGAGTATTAAAACCAATTTTAATACTTTTATTGATTAGGCCTATAAAAATTACTTATACAGAGTTCGATATTTTATGAAAAATAATGTGTTTCATTTTGTACTTTAAGTTATTTATATCTAATTGAGTATGAAATAATATGATAGTTTATAGAAAATTTTATAAGGAATTAAAATTTGTTTCATTATTTAAGATTGAACTTATAGTTCACAAGTTATGTACGTTTTTCTGATACAATGTAACAATTATTATAAAAATTTGTTACAAGTGTTACATTGTGTTATATATTATCTAAATTATTTAACGTATTCACTTGAAATTTTCACAAAATAAGTATACATTCTTTATGTATACGTGTGTTGAAAAATACGTTTAATAAATATTAAATTATCTAAATTATCCGATGCGGTCACCCATCCAAAAACCGGCCACGGTTACATTTATTTAAAAATGTACGGCAATACACCAAACTAATAATTTTGGACGAATTATTAAAATAACAATGTAACAAATTTGATCGGTGTTAACAACATCAACATTTTATTTTTAACAGACTTTACTGTTAAAAACAACGTTTATTTTAAAAGTTTAGTTTGTTTGTCCCCCTCTTCTCACCATTTCCAGTGACCAATGACCTCACAGGAAAGTTGAAATATTCACAAAATTTGTTTTGATGTGTACTGCCAAATCTGTCGGATGTCGTCCTACACCAGCGAGGTCTTGTAATCCCTGTGGTTCTTCATTTGGTTCATCATCAGGCAACCGGTAACAAGAGTTCAATTTAAGGAAATTATGTAGGCAACAAGTGGCGCAAACAATGACGTCCAAGTGCTCAAGTTTTACCTGCATCGCTCTTCGATATAATCGAAATCTTTTCACAAGAATTCCAAAAAAAAACAAAAAACGTACTATTTGTTGGGGAGATGCGTGCGCAGACCAGCAAATAAACTGTTAGTGCTTGACAAGTGGGTTTGCTGATTGATGCAGGTTGGTGCAGGGCTGTGCTGTGCATGATCAGTGCGCGTGATGCTTTAATAACCAGTAACCATTTGATTGTACTATTAGTTCCAAGAAAGAAGCGTGCAAACCAGTCATAGTAAACCGAAAGGAAAAATAACTAATACTTAGTTCGAATACAAATTCGCACTTTTATCCATACTAATATTATAAAAAGGTAAAGTTTTTTTTTTTTGTAGCGGGTAATCTTTGGCACTACTGAACCGATTGAAAAAATAGTTTTACTAATACAAATCTACACTTTCTCTGAGTAACATAGGCTATAATTCATTTCGACAAAAACCTTTTTTTATTTTAATATTTGTAAATTTAGTCGGAAAAATTTCTTAGGTTAGGCCTAGAATGATAAAACAACACATGTATTTACATTTATTACCATAGCAACCAATTGAATAACATAATAGATCTAATAAATATTAGCTGCTTGCTCCAATATTTCCATGAACAGCTGATTTCTACATTTCAAGCAATTATTTTTGTATTTCTAGCTTTTAGGTTAGGGTTTTAAAGTGTAGACCTGAGCTTTCCTGGTTCTTTTAACCATTATTATAACTACTGTTATACAATATAAGAAATAATTTGATTTGAACATTTAACATTATTTATTATCTTAGTTTTGAGGTTATTATTAATCCTATAACTTTATTATAAATAAAACATAACATATGTTTTAGAAGGTTCCATTGGTGGTTGGCGTGCGGAGCACGCAGAGGTCTCCCCTAGTTGATAATAAAGAACATGCGATATAATATTTAAATTTTTTATTAACAACTAATATTATTTCCTATTATTTATTTCGGACCTACACAATTAAATAACAACTGTGTTTGCCTTTTCCGACCTTTGCAATGAAATTATAAAAATATTTCTAAATACATTGTACAAAAACAGCACTTAATATTCCAAAATAGAACAAATATAATTTACAAATTTTCTCTGACCTAGCCTAGAAAATTAAATTGCAAAATTGCCGCTACTTTTTTACTTAGTTATTTTGTAAAATATGCTACAATTGAAAAGTATTTTATTTATTCTGCCAAAGTATTTTACACTGATTAAAAGTGTGGGGCTGTTTTGCATAATTTTACTAAGGTATTTATATATGTATATAGATATATTTATTAAAAAAAAAAAAACAGTAAACAAAATAAAAAATTGTTTTTACCAAACAACCTTAGTTAATCACAAAAATAAAGAATTATATAGTTTTTTCAAATTTTATCACTTCTTGGTCCTCAAAGCGTTAATGTTGAACAAGTAGAATACATTTGTTGTAAAAACAGAAACAGAACGTCTTGAAAACAAAAGGACTTCAAAGAATAGCTCAACTAAAAAGTAATAAATATAAGCTGTCAGTCATCTTGAAGGTTATCTGGGTAGGAAAGTGTACGGTTCACATCCAGAGTGTATTCATTCATCAACTCTCTCCCAGACAAGAATCATTCCCTCCTCTTCAACCCTCCTCCAGTAATAAATGGTTGCAAGCATCAATCACCCTCCATCTCATCAAAGTAGCTCTTAAACTTATACAGTACATCTGTTTTTCCAGAAGGTTTGTATTCATTGTAAAAGATAAATACAGAGAGAGTTGTGTTAATTTGATGCTATCTCAGACTGTAAAATATGCAAAGATAAATTATCTTTAGCAAGACTTATTTTCTGAGTAATTTCAAGTTAGCAATTTTTATCAAACGAAAGTTTCTCAATCCCAATAATTATAGAAAGAGGAAACATGAGCAATCTGTTGGAAAAGGCAGTAGCTACAAAAACAACACTGTATTCGTGTATAGTATCACAGAACAATTACTACCTATTGTATAAAGTATTCTAATTTTATAATATATTAAAATAAAAGATACATTACTCAAAGGAAGAGGGATTGTACTTATTATATATTGGAAAATACTTAACAAAATTTTGAATAACTGCTTATATTATCTATAATGTATGATGAAGTGTTTCAAAGTGCAACAAATATAGGTCAGCAGTAAGCTTTTAGTTACTAACCCCCAAGACCCTTCAGTTAGTTAGACCCTTCAAGAGCAGCTCCGCCTAAGGAAAACAGTTCTAAATTGCTTAAGTTATTCAAATAAACCCAAAAAGCAAACAGTACCAATCCTCACTCTCCAACTGACCTACATAAAGAAGGGTCGAACACCGAATAGGCAGTTAGACCACAGCGGTTCGATATACCGCAAGGGCATGTTGAACCCGACGTACTCCGTCGCTTAGGTGTGCTGAGCCCACCGTACTCCGTCGCATAGGCTTGCTGAGCCCGCGACATACCGCAAGTGCGTGTTGAGCCCGCCGTACTCCGTCGCATGGGCATGCTGAGCCCGCGACATACCGCAAGGGCGTGTTGAGTCCGCCACACCCCGTCACATGTCATACGACATACCACAAGGACACTGCATGGGCGTAATGAGCCCGCATTAAATATGTTTTATATGTCACATGACCACAGTGGGCATATTACAGATCAAGTTTTCTTAGTGGAGAGGAGAAGAGTTGATCTCCCCCACTAGCTGGTAAGAATAATATAAATTTAGATTGTATGTTTTAGTTAAGAGAGTCTGAGCTAGGATCGAGAACTGGAAACACCTCCCTGCCGAATTCGAGTCGTTGTGCCTGCAAATGCAAAGAGCTACGAGAACCAGGGACAGAAAGAGGGCCTGCACACAGTAACAGGATCAGTAAAGGACTCAAAAGCTTTGCAATACATAAAACTACAAAGCAACCCATTTGCGGCATTGGCGCAAAGGGGGCAACCACAGTGACACCAGGACGAAACACTGCGAGGTCCAAGTGCGATACCCAGCCAAGAAAAGTCGTGTTCAAGGAAGAACTAAGACGATTGAATGAGAGATTGTAAATAATGGAAATAAAAGAGTGTTTATTTAATCTTATTAAACTAACAACTCTTGTATATAAATTTATTACGAGGATCTCACTAACGGCTCTAACGATTTGGATGAAACTTTACATATACGGGTTTTTTGACGTCATGAATCAAATGCGTTAGGTCTTATGTCTGCAAAAAATGCGCTACGTAGCTCTTTTCTCCTATGTAAACTCTGAACTTCTTTTGTATACCACCTTTCAAGTCACTAAGTAGGCAAATAGATAAATTATTAATACAATCCAGATATTTATATACTATTTAACAAACATGAATCATTAACAATGAATCAGGTGGTATAATTTTCAACTTATTTCTTTATTCAAACACCAAATGTTACTAAAACATTTTTGTGCTGTTATTAACCGTTCTGAAAATATTTTTATCAGTGTCTGCATTCTTTGTATTTCTATAAAGGTAATATAAATTATCTAAATAATTTGATTTGAACATTTAACATTATTTACCATCTTAGATTTGGGGTTATTATTAATCCTACACTTTTATTATAATGAAAACATAACATGATCATGTGTATAGACGGTTCCAATCGGCTTGGCGTGCGGAGCACGCAGGGGTTTCCCTTAGTAAACATAGATAGTGTAATTAATTCAATAAGGAACCATTGTGGATCCTCTTATAATGCCTAATGCTGAGGGAAACTTCCCTACAAATGGCAGATCATTTAATGTATTAAAACATAAAGGTTTTTATGATGGATTGATATTAAACAGATTTCGTATCTGCTATTTGTGTAATAAGTGATCAATTTAAGAATTTGTATTTCCTTTAATACACCATTTACGAGTTAAAGCTAATGAAACTCTTTTTAAATGAATAATTTCAACGGCTGTTTCACCAGATTGTAGAATAACCAAAATCACGGAAGAATAAGTGGTTTCCTATTCATTATCAAGATGCATTAAAATTTTAATTTCGATTTTAAGCATTTAGTTGATTCGTTTCATTTAATTGACGGTTTTTTATTTCAGTACAGTATTTTCTGGAATCGTTGGATAATTTTAAAAGAAAATAACACATACACACTCGTTTTAAACACACACACGTGTAGATTTCACGACACTAATTTTATTATAAGAAATTCACTTAATAATTACAAAAGTAAACTTTCAGTATCTGTAAAACTTTTATGTATCTTTGGTAGTGTAGAATATTAGGGTGCTTGGGCATATATTGGATCAAAACATTTGTTGCGACTGATGAAATAAACGGGAGGATTTTTTTATTGTACTGTTAAATATTCTAACGAATTCTTTAGTGGGATCCATCATTATTATTTGAATATAGTTTGCTTGTAGAATCTCACTAAATTTTATTGTTCTGTGCTGATAATGACTAAGGTGTTACCTTTGTCGGCTTTATTGATAAGCGCATTTTTGTCAGCAAAATTTGTTTCGTATCTGTCTCAGAAGCTTTAAATCTTAATCTTTCAATGTTTCAAGTCTCTTCTCGGTGGCCAAACTCACAAAATTGTTTAAACATTTTAAAGTGTCGGAGGTTATCGTAGGTATTTTAAGAAGAACAAGCACGAGTTTCAGATAAATATTCGAAAACTGGAGAAATGGGAGCTCTGCTGTTTTCTTGAAAAAGTCGAAATAAGCTTAAACAAATTTATTATTCCCACAACATAGAATATATATTTTTTTTAAACAAGAAAACCAAATAGTCCTTTTCGACGTAACCTTTAATCCTTTTTCGATTGGCGATGTCTGTTTTTCAAAATATTATAAACAAACAAATAAATAGCAAATAACGAAATTGAAAGCATTATTTTGTTTTAAAAAAAGTTCAAACGCTTGCACGGAAACTCTTGGGATTATGTTTTTGTTATATTTATAAACCTGTTAAAACTAAGACTATATTGGTTTAAATTTTGTACAAGCCAAAATCTCTTTTGACTAGAAAGTATCTAGTAAGAACTTACAACTCAGTAACAACAATAAACTATTTGCTAGCAATGCATTAAAAAAATGAATGTCATTTAAAAAAGCCGTATTTATTCATCCGCTGTCAATAACACCATCTATTTTCACAACAATAATAAATGACGGGAGGAGTCAATAATCCTCCCCCACCAAATCCTTATACTTCCAAAGTACTACTTGTATAGAGTTTTGTTTCTAAATCCACTCATACATTTAAAAAAATTAGTATAATAAATACGATATTAATGACAGTTAATTACTTTTACTTCTTTAATTACGATATTATAAGAATTGGATTGTAAGTGATTAAGAAGGAACCAACCACTTTGAACTGTAGAGACAAATTAAATTAAATCTTTCATTTAATTTAATTTACCAAAAAGAATTAGTAAAAAACAATCATAAATTTACAATTGCAAAATATCAATTAAAGTATTTAAAAAAAGGAATACTAAATTTAGGTTTACTGTCTAAGTTTTGTAAAGTGTTGGAGTTTTTCAATAAATATTTCAAAATCGATTTATCTAAATATACGTGACGGGACACCAGTAGGGTGACTCCTTGAATACTAATAAGTGTTCTTTCTTTTTGTGACTGATGATTTATTTTTGTTTGCGAGTTTTCTACGGATGTGGTTTCAATATCTCACAAAACACGTAATAAAAGTATTAATGTAATATTTTAACATAAATAAATTTTTTACTTTAGTTGTAGGTCTATAAAGATTTAGATTTTAACTTTACTGTGGAAGAAGATTACAAATATAGAACACAAACTATAGATTTTTTTCAATATTAAATGAATGAAGGGTTTAATAAAATCTAATAACGGTACTACAGTAATTAAATAAAAAACCATTTTAAAATTAGAACAAATGTCATAGAATGGAATTACGTTTCTTACTTCCGACAATACGAATATGGGCATTATTAATGTTAAGTACACTGACATTCAAACAAATTCGAATTTAAAGCCACTTCAAATATTAACAAGCATTTTCCTTATTACTTTTTTTAGGTAACTTCATTTATTACTTTATGCTTTCAACAGCAATTATTTATTTAAACAAGAATAATTTCTATTGATAAAAAAAAAGTAAAATTCAACCCGCGTATTCTGTTTTTAGCCTGTACAGTTAACCAGTCTTACATAAGTAGCTTACAGAGCGCAATCAATTTATAAATAATGGAAATGAAATCAAACAATTCTCTTCAAATAAGCTTCGTTCTATTAAATTGACTTTCTTCCTGGGTTATTACGTGACCTTTCTTACGTTACTACACGTGCAAATATTTTTGTTTGTATTTCATTTTTAATTTTAATTAATACTTAATTAAAAACTTTGTATATCAGATATTAGCAAGAAACGTTAATTTATTTTCTTTTAAAATTATATAATATTTAATTTTTCCAGCAGGATATATCTTTTGATTATTTTAAATATATTTTCTACACAAATATACATCAAAAGTATTCTTATTTTTTGATATTCTTATTATTATACTCTTTAACTTTCACAATATTTAACAAAAGGTTATGTTGCAACGTTGGCAAGCAACGTTTAACTTCAAAATAATTATTTATACACAATCTAATAATAATAATAATAATATTTTTTTAAATGTTTTATCGGAAAATTTCAATAATCTCACCGTGGTAAGAGTAGCAACACCTTTAGGAAAACGGTTAGTACTAATATTTACTAAGTAGTAAACAAAATAGTGCATGCAAAGATTGTAAAACTTTTAAGAAACTCGTTAGAAATATATGGCATTCGCTTCTCTCGTCTCCTAACTTAATTCTCTCTTGAATTTTAAAGTTATCACATAAACATCACAATCCCATTTTAATAGCTTAATATATTGGAGTAAACTTTCAACAACCAAAGGAGATAACATTCTGTATACATATATGTTTCGATAATATGTAAAGCTTTACAATTATTGGGATTTGAATCAGAAGGGACTTCAACAAATTCACAATATTAAAGTAACTACAAATTCGAGTTAAGTTAAAAATTTTAAATATGTTCTTCGTGTATGTTTTCAGCTAGATATTAGTGTTGTGTCTTAAAAAATACAGTAATTGTTTCAATTAAAAATAATGTTAATAAATGTTATAATCCAGAACATATAAGCATTTTCAAACGATCCGATTTAAGAGTCAAAAACATAAAAAAGAATCAAGTGAAAGTCAACGACTAAAACAGTTTGAGAGTAAATTAAATTTGTAATAGGAATAAATACCAAGGAATGATTTCTTTAATTTCTCAAAATATCCGGTATATTTCTGGACGTAAAACAATCATATTAGGTGTAGCAATACTATTTTTAATTTATATAGATATTTTTATCAAATAGACTGTAAAAATAAATAATTAATATCACTTTTATGCAAGCCAAAATAGAAGTTTCAAAAATGCTCTCTCATTCCCACAAATTCGATTTTTTGAAGTGAAAACTTCTTTAGGCGCGTTGGGCACTTTTTCATGGAGAAAAGTGATTGAACTTGCGTCACCGTCATCGTCATCGAACGGACACATATTTTTTAAAGGCTCCATTGCACCTCCGCAATTATTTAAGGCACTATCGGATCTCCACAATTATTTAAGGGTGGTAGAATCTCCGCAAATACTAGTAGTTCTTTTATCTGTAATACGTCGCATCTCGGCAATTATTTAAGACACAGTCGCATCCACGCACTTATTTAAGGCTCCAACGCATATCCGCAATTTTATTATTTAAGGGTCCATCGAATCTCCGCAATTATTTTAGGCTATCTTATCTCCACAATTATTTAAGGTTCCGTCGCACCACCGCAAATAATTAAGGCTCCATCGCATCTCCGCAATTATTTAAGGCTCCATTTCAACACATTGATTTTAAAAAAATACTTCTTAATAAACAGAAAATAAAGTTAACTGAATGAAGCTGAAAGTTATCACTTCTGACAGCAGTCCCACGACTGCCTGTTTGTGTGTTTTTTTTTATATATATACAAAATGTCGGTGCCCTTAATAATAAATTATTAGTTGTCGATGTTTGAAAATATATAATAGTACATCAAGTTGTTCAGGTTGAAGAATCGTATCAGAACATCTCCACAGTACAGAGAAAAACACAATCAAAATTTTAATAATAATAAAGCTCGAATTATAAAATTTTTAAATATTACATCAAATTAAAATTATATAAAAGAATATAAATTTATAAGAAAAAATTATAATTATTTTGAAGAGTAAAATATACAAATTTTAAATTTGACTATGCAATTTTGGAAAGAAGTTTACTTCAACAATCACAAGAACTTATACAAATATTCTCATAAAAAACACTTATCTTAACCCGTAAAATATCCACAAAACCCATGAAATTTTTAAATTGAGCGTAAAGTTGATTTTGTACAAATACAAAATCATACTGTAAAACGTGTGACAACAATACCCTATAGAATTAACTGTAACAAATACATTGTACGGTGGATTTAAACAATATTTACGAGATAAGATACAATATATAAATACATACTCCACTTGCTGAAGCATTCACATCACCGCTAAGGAACGCTAAGATGATCAAGTTTATTGTAATCCTAACCATCGCCTTCTTGGCGACCTCAACACTATCAAAGGTAATTTATTTATATAATAAATAATATTTTAATTTATAAAATCGTTAAAAATAAACGTAATTAACTGAATTAAATCAACTTATAAACAGGTAAGTGTAGGCCTACTCCTAACTTGGGAAATAGACGCACGGGTCAACTAGTGTTATATTATTGTTTCAATACTATCTAATGTGTAAGTAGTTATAGTATACATACTTCACACCTTGTCCAAATTTGCCGACGTAAATTACAGACTTTCTTTAGTTCTGTTTAACAAAATAATAATTGTTTCTATTTTGTAAGAGCGTACAAACAGGTTAACTTCAAATACAGTGGAGGAGGTTTACAAATCTTATTTTCCACCTTATCACAAACTATGAACCATCGTTTTCCTGAATTTATTCAAACATTTTAAAACAGAACCTTAATGTGGAAACTTCAAAAAATCAAAGAAAATACGTGTACTGTATTGATACAATAACGAATGAGTGCAAATATTTTAAAGTTGTAAGTAAATAGAATAGTATTATAAGTTATTTTCTATAATTGTTTCAACAAAAAATAAACTTTGATCTTACTTATTATAACTGTCGAAACCAACCTAACTGGAATCAATCCTTCTAAAGTATTATTGAGAAAATGAATACTGTTATCTGTACATTTTGATAAACTAAATGCGTACCCTAGCTTCATTGGACATGTATTAGACAATTACATTTTAAAATGAACTAACTTTGTAATCTTATTGTTAGGTAAATATTTTACTACTGAACAAATTCACCAAGTTTGAAAGTTTAATAATTATTTCGTAAAGGTTACTTTTCTTGTAAACTGTACAGGAAAATAAGTCAAAACCTAGATCAGGTGATCAGTCTAATTATTAAAAGCACGTAGTGAGAATTCACTAATCAGCTGTTGTAAATACAAAATTACTGTAAAACTCACCAAGTCGGTTTGAAGGTGTTTGTGTTTTGTGCTATCTAACACATTTAAAGTAATAAAACGACCCATTTAACACTTTTGCGGAGTATGGGAAGGGTTAAGGTTCAAATTTATTTGTGTTGAATTGAGCGGACGTTGAATGTTTCTCTCAAACTAAGGGCGAGTTTGTAGGCAACAATTCTTCCATAATAACATCATATAAATAATATTGTTAATACTTTATATTTTGTGTTGATTAACAATCTTAAATAGAGGAAGTGATACTCTTTAATTTTTTGAGAGCATCGGAATGTTTGGGCTTCAAATTATTGCATTTTTCACAACTGGTTCTCTCAAATTAAGGGATAGTTCCTGCAAAAAAGATATGCCATTTAAATATTTCTTATTTTTCTGCAAATCTGCAGTGTAAAACTGTTGTAGAAATTGGTTGAAAAATAACAATGTAATCATCCGATAAAGACAATAGTTAGCTCATTAATATATAAGTAAATATTTTCATAAATTAATTACCTATAATTATTACA
>JAGFPH010016821.1:0-10906 GCA_018207615.1 Philaenus spumarius
CGCTGGCGTCGCCTACGAAATTGCCGTTAGGGGGAGCGTGGCCTTAAACAGAGATGTACCAGGTACTGATGATCTTAGTCAGATTAGTAGCGGTTTTCTCAAGTGCCATCTTTCGCGCCGGTATCTGTAGCAAGAGCCTTTGAAAACATATAACTTTTCTAATATAATAGTATAGTACCTTATATTTTTCCGTCGGTGACCTCACGTTTCGAGATGTCTAACCATCATCAGAATATCTCGTGAATGTAGATCATCTAAACATAAAAAAAAACACATAAAACAACAACACATTTAAACGCAGTTAATAGGTGTACAACTTATGGCTACCGGTTACTAGGCCTAAGTAAAAATCATGTTGGGTGGTTGAATTCGTTGTCAACATAGACTCCGTTTCACATGGACTGTAATGGTGTTAGGCGTATACGGACGCCATTTGTTGATTTTTAATTTCAGTGTGTGGTTTTTAGTTTTACTTTTAGGCGCTAGAGTTCGTACATTGTTCTGCTATTATAAAAATGAATATAAAACAAATTCAGATGGTATTGAATATAGCCAAATCTGTCAATCTTTGAGCTCGTCTGATTTAGTTGACGGCGTGTTTTGGTTTCAGAAACGGCTTCAGCAAGTACCTGGCCTAAAATAGTTTAACGAATGCCTGGATAAGTTTATTGTATCAAAATTAAACTTTGTCTTAATAAAATAAAATAATAAAGTTTTTTTAAACAAAACTACCTTGTTTGCGAAAATTGTATACTTTACAGTTGGTGTGTTTCAGAACTGAAACGGGATAGTTGTGTGGATACAATTTTACAATCAACTTTAAATTGTACAACTTTTCTAATAACTGGAGTATGTTGGTTTTAATATCATATGCTACGGTAGAGATTAATTAGAAAAGTCGGTCGAGTTTGTAGCATTAAAGATGTTTAGAAAATTACGCTGAAAGTTTGCATCGGTTTGCCTTTCCTTCAGAAGCCAATAAAGGCCAAATATTTGAACATGTTTTACCTTCCAATACATTATACAGAACTGAAAAGGTCCATGCGTACTTTGCACGTTAACACGTGACTTTGTTATTTTTAAATTTCATTATAATTTGAAATTTTATTTATACATCTCGAAAATTTTAATTCGATATATAAACGGCTGGATTTTGAAGGCTTCTAACAAGGATAGAACATTGTTTGAACTTACTCATTTTGATATAATTGATAACTGTTGGATTTCGCCATTACGAATATTGATTATAATGTATCATTCATTCTTATCATAATCGTGTCCAGTGATAGTGCCATGGTGCCGTGCCATTACCACTATAGTCCGTTTACAGTTTAGTTGATAGAAACGGAGATCTTACACTAGTAGCCAGCATGCAAACATCACAATCTCATAAAACAATTATTGGTGAAGAACTTTCTGAGAATATCGATTTTGAACAAACGCACATTTACATTTTTATTTATATAGATTTGTTTACACATTTAGGATCAAAAAGATAACAATCATAAGTGTTGCAATTTCTATGACCACGTCTGTACCTTTATAGGAATATTTGAAATTGTTTAACCCCACCCCCCACCTTATTAAGCCCCCAATACCATAAAGGTTCAGATATGTCAAAAAAATTGTCCTGTTATGCAACACAAGATAAACAAAAATTTTTCTTAACTTATTTTCAATAACAAAAACAATAAAGATGGTTAAAGGGACTTGAACACTGAATAATCCCTAACCTTACAATACTAATCCCAACACAAACCGACGCAAACTTTCAGTGTAGTTTTCCAAAAGTCGTTATGTTACAAACTCGACAGACTTTTCTAATTAATCTCTACCGTAGCATGTGATATCAAAACCAACATACTTCAGTTATTAGAAAAGTTGTACAATTTAAAGTTGATGCAAACACAAAACTAACTGTTTCAACTCTAAGTTTGAAGTACCTTAACATGCCGGCTGTGAGATACGTAATTTCTACAAATGAGGTAGTTTTGTTTGCACAAACTTTATTTCTCTGTTTAACAAGATAAAGTTTGATTTTTATTCAAACGAACCTAGGCCTAAATTAAATATTATTTTAGACACGTTATTGTAACCGATTTTATGTGAAGATGTTTAACAATTCAGTTACTATGACGAACGTCAATGAAGCTCTATTCTAACTGTGGTAAAACCAACAGAGTACGGTCCATAAGCGGGCTTTTACTTGAATATTATAGTAAAATGTTCTAAAATAATTAAAAGCCGAACAACGGGTAAATATTCATACCACTTTTTGCTTTACTTCCGCCATCTACTATCAAAAATGTGTACAATGATTTAATTTATACATTTTTTACGTCTATCAGGCAATATAAATTTAGTAAAAGTACTTAAAATGTTAATTTGTATAACATATTTTCTATTTAGGCCTAGATTATTGATCAACCGCCTTCAGAACCCGGTCTATATGTATTTCCTGTTGCGTATCCTTTCCCAGAATATTAACAGAGCCTCATAGATCCGGTAAACTGGCAATCCGGATGATTGGGGTTCGATTAATCGATTAAACCCCATATTACATTTGAAGGGCTTAAAATTTTGTGTTATGGAGAAAATAAGAAAACAAACGCAAAACATTATACGACTACCAATTGGCTTGTTTACTCAAAGCATACTGTTTTATTAAATTAATTAATGCAATTTGGGTTAAGAAAAATCAAAGCGATGTCAAAAGCTCAAATATAAAGAAATCTTTTTTCATGTCCCAGCAATGCCAAAACCCCTATTTTTGCGGAGTGAAAGTTTGTTTTTAATAATTTTCAATAGTTAACATTGGTCGAGAGTTATATAATTTTATAGATCTTTTAAAAGTAAAAATAAAAATAAAATGTACTTAAAGGGATACGCCTCCTTCAATGGTAATGTTTTATTAAATTGCATTTTGTATTTTAAATTAATGTACATGATCTTAGATGTTTGAGTGAAATTTCAAACCGTTTTGAAAATTATTTCATATTTTTTTTTTTTTTTTTTTTGTTTTAGTACGCTGGCGCAACTCGCGAAATTTTCTTTTTTTCCCCAACCTTTTCATAATGGGCGTTCCTTGCAGCATGTTTTATTAGTTTATTTTCCAATTTACAAACTAACTAGCAATACGTTTTCTAAGGTTTATAATTTATATATTTTAGGAAATAAACATTTATGTAGTGTAACTTGGTTTTGTTATAGTACCTCAGTACATTATATTTGATATTTCTATGATCTTGCACTGCACCAGCTGTTTGCTGGGACAATACTGATGTCAGCTGTTGTTTTGATTTTATGTTATGTTTCCTATTGTGTTAATTTGAAGTGAGTTTAGTAATTTTTATGTTTAACAAAAAACACACATACATAGGCCTATAGCTGTTGAAAGCCAGTTGAAAGAGGAGGAGATGAAGATTGCCCAAGATGGAAAAACATATGATGCAGGGGACTTTTAGTACCTACCAAACATTGTATTTTTGATATTTTATTCATAGTAAAACTTTAAATGCCATTTGCCGTTTATCATTTTTCCCCCGTTTTCGAACACAAGATTTTTAATAACTTTTGATCCATATAAGATAGAGCTTTGAAATTTTGTACCAATTTATCTTTATACGATTTGCCAGCTTTTTAACTGTGGGAATCATTTTACAAGCTATACTACTCATTTTATAAAAGTTTATAAAAGAAAATTTTAAAATTTTAACTTTCAAACGATTTGAAATCATGTAACTTTAGTATTCTAGAATATTTTCCAGTATATATTCTATAGTTTATTAGAATATTTTCCATAATTGAAAAACTGTATTAATATATGTAGAATGATCCTTTAAAATTTTAGGCTAAATGGTTCAAAAACAAAAAAGTTATTAACATTTTTTTTTAAATACATAAAAAAACTTTAAATGAGATGAAATAATTACAATTTATCAACACTAAGGGTAGGACAAGTTTTTTAAAATTTTACCTTGATTTTTATTATAACAAAGCTAAAAAAATATTATTTATGGTTTAAAATAAAAAAATAGGAAAAATGTTCGGTAGGAGGCGTATCGCCTTAAACTGAACACGTTTCAAGTTGGCAGTACAAATATGTAATTTTAGTTTTTGTATTTACTATCATTAAATGGTTTTATTCTTAAAACAAAAAACTTTGTACGTTTAGGACTGCCTTATTGAAATGTTACCAGATGCGTTAAATCTTTTAAAGTAATGTAACTGTTGACTTTTACAGAAAATTCTTCGAAATAGACCCCGCCATTTTTCCAAAATAAAATCTATATGTTTTAAAGGGTTTCAACTAAATATTTCGGAATATGGCCTACTCACGAATGCGCTGAATAGCTGCCTGCGTGTACGAAATACTACTAGAATTTGTATGCACCTCAGTCAACAGCCCCGGCTGACGCTCTGCTTCGTTCCACTAGCAGCGGACTCGGTATATATGGTCTGCGCTTTGCGAGTTAGCATCCATGCCGACGGGTTTGGATCAAATGCTGCCCCCCACGGCAAAATCCATCGCGTGGATTTGATTCAGGCACTTTTGCGGTACCTATTGTATGTTTTGATCGATTTTGGGTGAACCGAACTGGCTAATTAAGGTCGTGTGAAAAAACAAAATCTGAAGGTAACCTCGTATAATTATATATTTAGATAAAACCACAAAGTATTTAATTTTAGTACGAAAAATCTTAAAAAATCGTTGCTTCTAGTAAAAAAACGTGCTTCCAGTTGTTGGATTTTTTGAAACACATAAATACATATATTTAAAATTTTTAATGACACCCCAAAACGTGCTCTGGTGACCATGATCGGTGCTCATCGACCACTCCCAACCTTAGGTCTCACCATAAGAGTCCCCGCAATAGCTCGTCTTTCCTATGGATATTCCATAAAAAGAACCAAAATGCTCTTGGAAATATTTACAAAACTACATTCGCACAAAAAAGGTTTACATAAAATTTTCAAATTTAAAACTTTGAGTAAATCTATTATATATATAAATCATATTAGTAAAATAAACCCCAGACTGCAAAAATTATGTTTTACGAAATTTCACTCCCTTTTATCACGTGGGTCAGTCTCAAAGAGGTATTGATGTAACATTTACCCCATCGTTCATCACAGCTTCCCCTCGCCCCTTGTGGCGAGTTCAATTAACAACTTCTGTTTACAGAATATTATTAAAGCCGATCATTCAACCCTGAATATTTAGACGGAATATTTCATTAGCATTCGTTGTGTGGAACTTGCATTCAAACACGTGTAATGGAGTTGTTAATTCGCAGGATTTTTAAGTAACTCTTCATTCCGTATTTGACTAGTTGTCGAGAAAAGCAGACGGACCAAACAAACATATCGGTTAGGTGGAATTAAATAAAAACTTTTATAATACATCCAATATAATAAATTCACAGTTTCTATGTACTTTCTCTTACCTATACTAATATTATAAAGAGGTAAAATTCGTTTGTTTGTACGTAGGAGGTAATCTCTGGAATTACTAAAACGATTGAAAAAATAGTTCACTAATAAAAACATACACTATCCCAAAGTAACATTGGCTATAACTCGTTTTGATAAAAACATTTTTTATTTAAATATTTGTAATTTTGTTCGGAAAAAATTATAAGGTTAGACCTAGACTGAGGAACCAACACATGTATTTACATTCATTACCATACCAACCAATTGAATAAAATAACGATAAAACAGCTGTTTGCTCTAATATTCCCATTAACAGCTTATTTAAAAAAAATATTGTAAAAGATCAATTAGTGTGGTACTTAAATACTAATAATCTCTTGTCTGGGAGCCAGTATGGATTTAGAAGGGACATCAATATTTCAAATGCTTTATTCGATTTAAATAAAACTATTAATGAAGGCATCAACGGGAATAAGAAAATGTATTATAGTTTTCTTGGATTTAGATAAAACTTTCGATTCGTTAGATAGACAAATATTACTTAATAAATTGGACTTAATCGGGTTTCGTGGTAATGCGTACTCATGGTTCAAAAGCTATTTGTCGAACAGGAAACAATGGTGTCAGTGTGTGGAGTAAATAGTGAACCTCAGCCTGTGCAATATGGCGTCATCCAGGGGTCGGCGTTAGGACCTATTCTGTTTTTTATTTATATAAATAATTTATCTAAAATGTGAATTTTTACCTATTTGCAGACAATACGGATACTTTATTCGAGGAAAAGAGTTGGGAAGAAGTACAAGGGAAGGTTGTAAAGGATTTATCAGTAGTGAAAAAATGGTTCGATCAAAATGTTTTAACCCTTAACATATCTAAAACAAAGTTCCTTCCTATAGCCCTTATGTCCGTTAGTGATTGTCCTTATAAACATATTAAATTACATTCGTGTGGGAATTACCTAAGTAAGCTCTGTGGCTGTAGTAACATTGATGGAGTTGACTCCTACAAATACTTGGGTGTCTTGTTTGATAAACGCTTAAATTGGTCGGCACATGTTGACTATTTGAGTCGAAAAATTAGAAAGTTAATCTATGTTTTTATGAATCTAAATGAAATATTATACTTTCGGGAAATAAGACAGTTGTACTTTGCTTATTGCCAATCTTTGCTTTGGGGGGGGGGGGGGGTAATAGTTTTGGGATGCGCCTGCAAATCCATACTGGCTCCCTTAGGTGTCATCCGAGATCTGTTATGAAGATGGCGCTGCGTAAGCCAAAAAGACAAGTTGTATGGCTGATTAAACGTTTTTAATATCAGACAACTTTTTGTAAAAACTCTTTTAACTTTTTTGCATAAAAATTCCAATTTTATTTTTTTTTGTTACGAGTTCATTCTCATTTTACTCGTCATTCTCAAGCAATGGGTATAAGAAAAGATAGGCTTTATAGATCTGTATCCACTTCTAACTCATATTACGTTTCACAGATGATTTTCCGTAATATTCCAAGAAACCTGAGACTTTTTCAAAATTATACAGTTAAGGCCTATAAAAAGCAAGTGTCTTTATGGTTAGGGGAGGTAGGGAGGGATTATTGTGAGTCCGTCATTTTTTGGAGTATGTATAAAGTTATCTATAAAGACTATATGCCGCTCTATGTCTATTTATCTTTTAATTTGTTATCTCGAGTTCTATTCTGATTCTTTGTAGGGGAATTTTTGGTGTAGGCACAGGAGTGACGTTGTTGTTCTGGTGATGAATTTGTATTTTTCTTCTTTTTATCTTTTCTCTTTTTCCATAATTTTTATTGTTTAGTTATATTGTGCACGACTCGTGCCCACGCACAGGCCTCGTGCCTATGTGGGCACTAAATCCATAGACGATAAATTGTAAATTGTTTTTAATTTTATTTATGGAATAAATAAATAGTTTTAAGTATAGGTTTAGTAATACGAAAGAAGTTGGCGATTGTGTTATAATGACTAGTTTTTCCAATCGTTTAAACACGCATTTAGTTATAGATTTTTATAATAATGTAAATTTTAAGATTCTCCATGTCAATGACAAAAGTATGAATTAAATTCCTTAGAAATGTTAGAGATTATTTTGAAAAGACGCCAACCTAGAACTAAATGATCAGGTAGAGTTTATGTGAAACTCGCATATGCTGAATCCAAGGTCATAAGGTCACTCGTGCACTTCCACACCATTTTCCTTTACTTTTGTTTGTTGACCAAATAACTGTTCTCTGTTGTAATATGTATATGCCGTTTTCTATATTTTCCCTAATCTATGTTAAGCTGTCATGCCAATGCCGTTACTGGTTCGACCAGTCAATAAATTCTGTAGAATTGTGTTTGTTTTTAGTTAAAACGGAGTTCTACAAAGTTCCTTTGGTCAGTAGTGTGAATTGGATAAGTTAATTGTTGAACAGCTCCCAAATATCTGATCTGGATTCCTGAACAAGCTTGGAAATATGTCAATTTGAAAAACATTCCAACAAAGTACGCTGTTTTTCATCAACTAGTTGCGTTGAATTATATTTTCATAAGACATTGTCTTTTCATCCACTCGGAGAGCAGAAATGTGTTCACCAATCAGAGAGGGAGCAGTTTTTAATTTTAGTAACGACTGTATACGTGCTACGCTATTGGTCAAGTTGTGACGTGTCAGAAAAATTAACAATGAATATGGATATAATTCGTCAGATATGGCATGAGCTCTCAGAGCGCTGGCGGGAGGGAAGAATTTGGGCAAGTGAGGGGGAAGGGACACCACGCACAGACAATATATTTATTGGAAACCCGTACAAAGCCTTCCAGACCGAAGTATTATGTTCAGAGCGGTGAAATAGACTGAGCCTTTCTGACCCCCACCACCACTCGAATCAACTCTACTGCGTATCTCGAGGTCACGGCTCATGCTAGACTTTCTCTACTATATATGTTATAAAATTATTATAGATATTTTATTTTATTAAAATGAATTCCTAAATTAGCCACACTTTGTGAAACCAATTATAAAATAAAATAATTTCAAAAACTCACTTTGTGGAGTCAGATAACTTGTAATGAAAATATTTAATAAGCTAGGCCTATTTTTAAAAGAAATCAATGACTAGGCCTTTGTTTTATAATACTCCTTTATTATAGGCAAAAGTCTTACTGGTTCTTTTACCTCTGTAGACTATATTCAGATTTACAGGTTTACAATTTTAAAAATTTATAGAGCACTTAAATATACAATCACAAGATTATATATTAACAAAATAATAAATATATTTACAAATGACAAATTATAACTCTATTTTCTCGGGTTAAAAGGATCCTGGTCTATTAAATATGCAATCAGAAATATAAAATTTAGGTCTATACAGGATGAAATATCCAAAACTAGTGAATGTTACAAAGTGTTAAAATAGTTCAAGTTCTTTAAATATTTACAAAATTGATATCAATGATGATTGATTTTAGTTAACTATTCTTCTCTTCAAAATGAAAGTCACTGTTTTATAATGGATAATAAAATTTAGATGGATATTAGCTTTGCAAAAGTTCAAATTTGGTTAGGTACTTTACCAATTATTTAATTATGTAAATTTTATAATTCTCTTTTATCTTGATAGTAATTTTATCTATTATTCTTCCTTTATTTTCTTTGAAGTATATTTTAACTTATTTCGCTTGAAATAATTTCTGAGTTTATTAAATACGTTTGAACAGTACAAGTTTTAATGCTGAAATACCAATTTTAGTTCAACTATACCGGGCTTCTACAGACAGTACCGTTGCAAGTATCTCTAAAAATTGTTTTCGTTACTTAGTCCCATAAGTGGCTGGTGTTTCTGATCACGTACTCAACATATATTACAAAATTTATTTTTATTGGTTTTTATCGGAGATATTTATGTTTTCACAATGTCTATAGTGATAATTAACCTTTATTAGTCTTAGTTTGTCCAAAATACATAATTATTTGCTTTTTTAAATTCATATAACTGTATCTTTGTTCACTACCAAAACTCAATCGTAAAACAGCTGCATTCTATGCATATACGGACGTATTATTCAGTTAGTCATGCAACTTTGCTTATCGTAGACACATTCACCAATAACCCTACTTTGTTTGGTTTAACACTTTTTCAATTTTACAACACTTTGTTTAAATAAACTATACATTGCTTTTGGAATTTAACTCTATTACAACTTATATTAAACGAATAAATACATACGTTAATACTATTTCGAAATGTGAAACATTTTGAATACGTAGATAGGCTTATGCCTACTTGCAAATTAAACTTGGTTTGTATATAAAAAGGTAATTTACGTGTTACTTAGTTATAATATGAGTGTGTATAGTTATTTCTTTATTATATACCATTTCCTGAAGTGAATTTACTTGTTTTTAAATGATTTTGAGGCTAAATTTTAGACTAGCTTTTCAACATTACTTTTCACAATCTTTCAAGCTAGTTTACCAGGACACTTTAATTTTTGTGAATTTGTGTATATCCCAACTGGGTCAAAATGTTATTTGTTAATGAAAGTTCTATCTAAGTTAATCAGCCAATAAAATATCAGATTTTTTACAAATAAATTTCAGCTTATAACTGAAATATTCATTTTAAAATTCAATCACAAGCCTCTTGTCGTTTAAATCCCGGTTTATTATCGAAACTTTTATGCGCGATATGTTTTATATGTTTCAATTTAGAAATATTAAGGCTAAAGCTTTAAGCCGATTTACCTATGGGGATCACAAGTTCTGGGAATTCTTTGATAGGATATACTGCTATATCATATGCATCGTGTGAATATTATTTCACTACACATTGTTGATAGTGCAGGCTATTGTTTTGAAAACGTCGCCCCAAACTCTTCTTACAGCCTGGTTTATCTTTGATTCCGAACTAGTTGGCGTATTGCAATAGGGAAGATGAGCTTTTGCTGTGACTCTGATGGTCTAAGGTCGGGAGCTATCAATGGGCACCGATCATGATCTCCAGAACACTTTATGTATAATTTGTTCGCAGTCTAACGTCCGATTCGGTCCAAATTTGGTACACACGTTGGTCTTCAACGTCTATCAGACGAGTTCGTTATTTTGACGGGAAATAACATTTCTTTGAGATTTTTCGTACTAGAATGAAACGTTCTGGTGTTTTTTTTCTAAACATGTAAATATATAGGAGGTTGTTCTCCACATTTGTTCTTTTACACGACGTTATGGCTTGTTTGGATCAAAACGTAAAATACCATAAAACCAGCTGGTTTAAATTTACGTGGGGATTTATAGTGAGGGCAGCTTGTGATCCGTGGCCGACGGCTTGGTTCCAAGTCTGCTGCTAGCGAAGCTATCCAGTCCATATAAGTCGACGCGCAAACTCGAAAAGCCAGGGTTCGAGGATGAGGTGCAAACTCGCAAAGCCAGGGTTCGAGGATGAGATGCAAACTCGCAAAGCCAGGGTTC